>NDFZ01004933.1:15417-99464 GCA_002192655.3 Mamestra configurata | reverse complement strand
CGAGAAGCCGAAGAAGGGAAGAGCTAGGTTGACGAATCCGTTTTTGAAGACTTCGAGGGTGTTGAAGCCCTGCGCGAGCTTGTAGAGCTCGAGGCACACGAGCCCGGCCACCACGGACGTGGTGGTGGCGATGGCGGGGATGATCTTCCCGGCGATGAGCTTGGAGCGGTGCCGGTCGGCGGGCGGTATCTTGTAGTTGGCGGCGCGCAGGTTGGAGGCGGCCACGATGAAGTCCATGTGGAAGTTGGTGTCGTCGTCCTTCTCGAAGTCGAGCGGGGTGATCTTGAGTGCGCCGAGCTTGGCGGGTGACGGCAGCTCAGCGATGATGTTCTTGACTCTGTCGTGGTCCATGTCGTCGCTGTTCTGTTGCAGCTGCGCGTCGGTTATTGCGATCTTTACGCCGGATTTCGGGCTGAATTCTGGTACCTGTGAAGTATTAGGTTTATTAGTGTGTGAGGAACCTAAGTTTTCATAGCTTGTTGTAGGTAAGGTCTAGGGTGACTGAACTTTACTTTCCCGTACGCTAAATACGCGCTTGGATCTGGAGTTGCACATGCTGAACTTTTATGTGTAGGTTATGTAGTTATTATTAGTAGTAGTTATTATGTGTAGGTTATGTAGTTGTTATTTAAATTATCATTCATGTGCATATTATGTTGGAAGCTATATCGTGAGTTCAGATTATTACTTTTAATTAACTTATGTCTATCTGCTAGGCCATGGCCTCCCCTAATCTTTTCAGATTTTCTTTTCCGGAGCCTTCTCGAACCGGCCGTCGCAGTGGGCGTGTAGGTCGGTTCGGTTAGAACGTTTCCTCACCTGAATACTACAAGCCACCTTGGCGATCCTCTCGCGGTCCAGGCAGGGCTGCATGCCGTAGACGTGCGCGCGCAGGTTGGCGGCGGCCAGCACGTAGTCCAGGTGCAGGTCGTCGCGCGGGTCGAAGGCGAGCGGCTGCGGGCAGCGCTTGGGGCCCGACCAGAAGGGCGCGCCGCTCGTGGTCTGCTGCTCGGGCGGGAAGTTGTACAGCAGCTGCTTGATCTGGTTGGAGTACTGCGCCTCCCAGTGCAGGCGCGCCCACGTCACGCAGTCGTCGAACGTTAGCGGACGCTCTTGGATCGCGTTCTGGGAAATGGACAATCTAATTATGAACTCACTCTTGTTAACAACTAATACATTATAACTCTGCTGTGTCCCTCTGCAAGGTAAAAGTTGCGCATTCAATATATTTCTGTCACTAAACAGTGTTCCATTGATTTGGGATAGGTAGGTTTGGCTAGCTCACAGCTGGCTGAGCTTGAGCTATAAATAAAAGCGCAAATCACATATCGAGTTAAATTAAAATAAGCTTTCGGCTTTGCTTGCACCTCCTGTAAAAAAACGTACGACACTTGAACTCTGTCTCAGACGTCAACCAACCTGACAAGTTCCCCAGTTATTGCGCAAACACATAAAATAACTTTTAACAAAAGCAATTCTTACCCTGACGCTCTCAATAGCATCCAGCGGCTGGCTGCCGGGCAGCTTCAGCGTCCTGTCCAGGAAGTGAGGATCCCGCAGGTACTGCGCGGCGTGCTCGGCGGCTTGCCGGAACAGTCCCTCGAACTCGTCCCGCGCCCACTGCAGCGTGTGCTCGATGGCGTTGGGGAAGTTCTTCAGGGTGCAGATGGGGATGCTCTTCTCCGGGGGGTCTTGGGACGAGCTGTAGGACTCGGTCAGGAACGGGACTACCACCTGGGGAGGAAACATGTTGTGGTTGAAGACAGTATTTGACTCTATTATTACTTGGACAGAATGGTGTTTCTTCTGTTCGCCAAAATATCTGCGAGTCTTCAAAAAAAGTTTTAGCTAAAAATCAGGATTACTATGCATTTCATTCGCAGAAGTAATTACAGTGAACAGATAAGACAGATTTTACTTTTCTTTACACTTTAACTGCTGGGTCAGTACTTTAGCAGGTGAATCCACTCATGGCAGTGCTCTCTCTTTCTTTTAAAGGTTTGTTGGGAGAAAACTAACTTTGAGTTAAGAGGGCCCTTCCCTGTCCGTCTATCGGCAACGCGAGCATAGTCAAATAGCTTGTTGTTTCATCCAGCGCAATGTTGTTGACTTACAAGCAAGTGAGAACGCGATAACATTAATTGAAAAATTACATAAAACTTGTTCCAAGAAATAAGTGTTTTTGAAGAAGCCTTACAAGATTGTGAAATAAATATTTTTCATTTAGAATCTTCATTACATGTGTAACCTGCAAGGTTTCTATCAAGATGTTTTATTTACTTTTACAATTTATGAGTACATACATTATGAACAGCCAGGTAAAATCTGTGCACATCAGATTTTTGGAGGCTTATACTGAATTTTTTTCTCTAATTTTTATTTTTTGCTTTCATAGAAACCTGGATATAGTGCACAAGATACTTATTAGTTAAAAAAAATCAAAGATAGATGTGTTACAATGGCGTAATCACGTACGAGCGTTTGTATGAAAAGTATGACGGATTGGCCGCTCTTAAGCTCGCCTTATCACTGTACTAAAGTTATTTTATTATAGAATAAAGAATTAAAATGATGCTCTAACGAACCTGGGTATTTCCCTTAGTACCAAGGGTCCCGCTTTCCAGCAGCGGCTTCCTGTAGTAGACGCAGCGCCTGTCCATGTAGATCCTGGCGTCCACGTTGTCGAGCGCGTTGGCGACGCCGTCCAGCGCCTCGAAGAACGCGTCGTCGTACACGGACTCCGTCTCGGGACACACGCGGTTCTCCTGCGCTACGATGTTCACGTCGGGGTTCATGCGTTTGATGACCTGGAAAACGTACAAGACTTGACTATTAATCATTGAGCGCTGGCCGGTTTGCGCAGATCTGACGCATATCGTCGCAACCTGTTCAAGTCACTATAAATGTATGTTACTTTTTTATGGTATGCGTCCTTCTTGGCGCAAATAAATCCTTTTTCTCTTCTTTAGTATGAGAAAAGAGTATTGTGTTCACTCAGATGCAGTTGACGTATAATAGCAGCCAGTTGAAATCCTAATATTTGTCATGGTAAGCTCCTGCTCAACCGAGAAAGGGTTTTGCATAGTCTTTGTGACTATGTATATCCAAGCAAACAAGTAAAACTTTCAAAATATAAAATCAATGCACCTCTGCGATGGAATCAACAGATATTAATGATTCAGACATCTTCTATTGAGGCGAATCAAAAGTATTTAATTGAAATAAGACTGATGAGACCCAGCACTTTTAGGGCGTAAAACTGTACCACTTCATAGTGTTTTAGCTGGGGAGAAGAACTGGCACAACAAACTCCCCAGCAATGAATATAAAAACTAAACAAAGTGTAACAGAATAAACGCAATACCTCTTAAGGGGTATTTATTCTCATAATTATGAACAAATTTTACTATGGGTTGGTCCCCACGAAATCGCGAACATTACATTTTGTCGAGTTATGCGCACATAAATGTATAGTAATGTGGACGTTGATTTTAATAGCGATTTCAGTGTTGGTCCCATAGTGAAAGTTCTTCACAATGATGAGTACAATGACTCTTAAGTATTCTCTGTATTCGTATGCATTCCACTTCCTTCTTTGACAAATGTTTCAGTATACAAGCGGCTCGTTTGTGGAATGCATTACCCTTAGAAGTGAGGCGTGCCCAAACGCTACCAGAGTTTAAAAGAACGGTGAAGGAGCATTACCTTTCACTTTAACTTTTCCGCTCCTGTCTCAATTATATATTTGATATTTATTAGTATACAAATTGGTATTGTATTTATGTATTTTATATTATTATATCTAATTAGTATTGTTTAAAACGTTTGTACACTGACAGCCCTAAATCTATCTCCCTTCGTTCAATCCATCCAAAGGTTGTCTGGAAGAGATTGCCTTGTGCGATAAGACCGCCCATTGTGCACTTATTTTATGTATGATTGTGCTGTTCTTATTATGAGGTGTACAATAAAGTATATAATAAATAAATAAATAAGAGGTATTGCTTTTATTCTTTTCCAGGTATAAAAAAACAACAGAATATACACTGAAAACAACAGAATATACACTGGGGGAAAAAGAATAACTAATGATGAAAATGTTACCTTAGCAGCAGTACTAGACTTGGGTTTCTGCACATCATAAGGTCTGAACAGGAACTGTCGGTTGAGGTTGGACTTCTCGATGAGATCCATGTCGGTGACGGTGATCTGGCCGCCCGCGGCGCCCACGCCGATCATGGCGAAGTTCTTCAGCAGTTCACAGCCGATGGCGCCGGCGCCTGGGAAGCACAAAGGTTACAGGATCCTTACAGGTTACATGTTTAGATGAAAGCTTCCAGGAGAGCATCCTGGGCAGTCAGCCACCCTACTCATATTTCTGACTAGGTAATCGTAATCGCAAACACCGCTGGATATAGAGGCCTAGAGGATATTGTGCGTCCCTCATTTGACTCTGTGATCTTTTAGCTAAATTTGCTGAGCTATTGACGTTATAGTGCGTTTCGACACAAAATAAAAAGTCTTCGATAAATAAATCCATAATAACACGTGACGATTTCAATCATGTTTTATATGTACATATGTGCACTAAAAACCGACTAGGGTAACTAGGATTTCTGATACGTAAAATAGTCATAATATTATGAAGGATTAATCACGCGCGTGTAGTGGTTTAAATTGTGTAAAAGAGAATAACTTTTTTATTTTATAAATCACAGGATTTTTTGCTCTTTAAAATTAATCTCGGGATCTGAGGCATATCCACTTTCTTCTTTCGTTGCATGAAATCAGTGTAAGTAAATAATTAACTCTACCTAATTCCGACCTCTGTTTCTAATCCAAACAAATAAGATGGAATGAGAGTTCATACTCACTCCACCTAAGCTTACACGGAGAGACATGTTTACAGATTCGCACTGCTGAAACTTTTCAACAAAAAATCTACTCTTAATTTTACAACGACATTAATAATCCTACAAGCCTACATAGACCATGTCTAACACATTATCTTCGCGTCTTGAATTCAATTTACTTCGATAAGGCCTTATCATTTGCAAATTAGACGTAATTTCCGTCAAATAGGGAAATTATCCAGTAGCATAGTACGACCTAATCGCATCAGAATTGAATTCTGGAAAATGGACGACAAACAAATTAGTTTCCAGCACGTAATGACAGCTTTCTGAAAATCGATTAAATGACCTCGCTGCTGTATCGAACGATATTCACCCGTAATGAAACTAATCAATACAAGAGGTAGTTGTTAGAATAATGGGCAATCTTTTGTTTTACCGTGCGTCCGTGACATTTACAGCGCACTTCAAAGGTAACGCATAAATCTGCGATGTCGCTCGAAGTGTCTGTATAAGTACGCGAATTATGTGTAGCATCGCATTGAAGTGTCCGCCCTTATGCTATTCTTGTTTGGATCGAGCTAAGAACAAGGGTTGGTCTATACGTTTTTCATGGATGTCACCGGAAAATGGCAAACTCCATAAGATTATAAAATAACTTGAGAGATTGTAAACGCTCGATACATTGTCAACTGAACATTTGGAATATTTTTTTAAATTTGGTACTCCATAATATCTCGAAGTCATTCCGAGAAATTGACTGACACAAAATGGCGACCAATCAGAGCACAAGTCTACAATTCCGTTTTCGTGTGATAGTAATCCTGGAAACAAGGCTCTCATTGGTCTATTCAGAAGTGAGCTCACACCAACAAAGACCAATGAGGGGCCAAGTTTCCAATTTAACAATAACACCAAAACAGTTTATTGTAGACCAGAGTGCTGATTGGTCGCAAGTTTGTGTCAGTCCACAATTTATCGGACCGGCACGGATATATACAAGACAACAAAATACAAGAATACAAGATTTTGATTCGTATAATTGTAGAACAAATGTTCAGTTGACAATTTATCTACCTAGAGTTTACAATCTCTCAAGAATTTTTTTAATCTTACGCAGTTTGCAATTATCCTGTGATAGTAAAAACAAAATTTTATTATTATCTATACTAATACAATAAAGCTGAAGAGTTTGTTTGTATGAACGTGCTAATCTCAGGAACTACCTGTCGGATTTGGAAGGCTATACGTGGAAAAACGGGATTGTGAAGTCGTGGACAAAAGTTAGTTTATTTATTAATATAAGATTTTTCTTTGAACTTTAACACTATTAGTCATGTTCGTGAACGGGCGCCGTCAGTGGAGACTGGTCATCCCTTGGTTGCCACTGCCTCATTTTAATATTTCATACTATAAATTGTTTTTTTTCTTTCTTTACATTTCTCTCATATATAGAAGCAACAAGGTTTATGTAACCAGGATCTTTGTAAACATAAAATGATTTAAGAGTGTCCGTGGAGTTCTACGTTCTTCTCCATAGAAATCTACGCTTTCGAACGTGCAAATAGCTTCATGTTTTTGACGGACTGACTTTGACAATTCAAAAGTACCTGATAATGGTTTATTTGTAATAAATGCTTTGACTATGCCTATTAGACCTCCTGGGGACTGTCTTAGCATGCCATAGCCTGTGATTTACGGCCAGTCCTTTCAAACATGACATTTCAGCTACCGTTGGTAGTTAATTTGACAGTTCGCCAAAGGTACAAGATACGTTATTGAAACCGGCCGTTAATCAACGAGCTACAGTTAGTATTTACACGTTAATTTATAATCGAGTTGAAATAGTGTAAATTAATACACTGATTCATAGTATGATTTTTCAAAGCAACATATCTATTTCAATTATTACGCTTTTTAATGAAGCAGGAAAACAAGATAGGTAATGAGTCAGATATCAGGTTATCTTGTCAGGCACACAACAGACCTAGAAGAAATACCCAAGTAATTACTAGGACGCCTTTGTTCACACGTTTTCCGGTATTTAATACATTCACAGATAAAATAGCATGTTAGAAAAATACGTTTAACTTAGGCTCAAATGTTTCTTTGTTTGTAAAATTTAATCTTTGGAAGCACGGATCTGATTTAGTTTTTTTTTTATCGATTAATTAGTTACACCATTGCTGAGTGTCACAGGCACTTTTTATTCATGTAAAAAGCACAGTCAATATTGCATACGTCACGGAAACAAAGCCGCAGGAAAAGCCTAGTCTACACTATCTACACTAATATTATAAAGAGGAAAAAAAATATATTTTTGTGTGTGTGTGTTTGTAATGAATAAACTCAAAAACTACTGGACCGATTTGAACAATTCTTTTAGCAATGGATAGCTACATTATCAGTGAGTAACATAGGCTATATTTCATCAACTTACTCCCACGGGAACGGGAACTATGGGGTGAAACCACGAGACGTCCGCTATTATCTATATTTCGAGAGGAAAAACAAGTTCTATGTCTAAAGCGTTATATTTACGCAACGCAAAGAAACGCACATTTAAATCGTGATAAATATGTAAGTCTGGCATTAACAGTCGTCAAGGGCGATTCGACACCGTAACAAACAAGGAAAAACAGCTAATAATCCAAAAGGGAAGGCCAAACATGGTTCCTTTATGAAGTTCCCCATTGTGTTTATATGAGTTGTTTTGATAAGACACGATAACAAACAGATAACGGCAATAAAAATGTATTTGACATCAAAAGGGTGAACAACCTTTTGGCATAACTTATCTGCTTGCAAACCGTTGGAGTTTGTCTGCGTTTTTGATGAATAGACATGACAAGCCTAGTCACTGCGGTGAATGAGATTTCATGGATCAAATATTTAGTTACGAGATAACGGCTGGTCACTAAATATGTATAAGTGAGCTGTTAGCATAGAAATAGATTAAAGAAGATTCTGTCATAATTACACTCCGACTTGGGTTGGTATGCACATCAGTTTTTTTGGCAAAAATCCACATGAGAGACAATTCTTTGTGTGAATGCGGTCTAGAGGAGGGTACTTTGGAGCACTTGTATTTTTCCTGTCCTCGTTTAAGCATTCCCCTCTACCGACTTACTCTCTGCTGATATTCCCCACCAAATTAACATTCCTTTCATTTTGTCGTTAGCTCACACCCCGCAGTTAAAATTCTTTTCAAATTTATTAATATTAATAAAATCCAGTTGTACCTATTTTACTTTTATTTACTTGATGTTTTAACACTTATATGTGTCGTCTTATATGTATTAACAAAAAATGTTTTGTCCTTTTTAGCTGGGAGAATAATGGATGACATCACTATAAAAACTGACCAATAGTCTTCCAAAACGTATCGTAACTGAGAACCGACTATTGCCATCTCGTACCTTGACATTGGCAAAATCATCGAATGTTGATTGATGGAGCCATAACATATAAAAATTGAATTGATTTGAAAGATTCATGCATACCTAAAATTCTAGAATTGCACATGGTATTTCTTGGATCATTATATTTTCTGGACATCTAGAATGCCTTGTCTAGCACCTAGTAATTTTAATTTTTTAACCGAAATTATAGCATCAAAAACTTAAGACCTAGAAAACAATAGCTTCAATACTCACCAACAATAAAGTACTTCAGTTCACCCAACCTCTTCTGGAACTGCTTGCCAAACACAGCCACTTGACCATCATATCTGGAACCAGTCGGCTTGCAGTTCTCCTCGTTCAGGGCAGCACGGTCTTTAGGCAGACACTCGATGGCGTCTAGGTAGAGCCACTGCATGATGGGGTGGAACTTGCCAGAGCAAGCCTTCATCACCTCCTGGGCTACCACACCACCGATGGCTGCGTTCATGGGGTTCAGGTCGCCGGATGAAACCTGGCAGGAGTAAATCAAGGTTATAATTTATGATTCATCATCATCTTTTCAGACAAATCTACAGCTAGAAATCTCTTGAATGCAAGAAGCACAGTATTTTTTTTTGAGGCTATGCTTGGTGGTATTACCAAAAACATCGGTGGAAAAACAAATCTTGATGTGTGTATTCATAAAGTAAAAATTAACAGTAACTAGAAATTATAATACGAACCTTGCAGAAAGTATTCAGCAGTTCAGAGTTGACTTCCATGTCACCATTTTTGAAGACATCTACTTTATCCACATAATCCATGAACTTGATTACATCAGTATCACTCCAAGGCTTTGGAAGCCGGCCTTCAGACTCCTCAAACTTGTAGAGAGCAGCAAATGCCACATGCAACTGCTGTGGGTAGTCAAACTTGCCGAAGTCAGCAATAAGGAACTCTGGGTTGGCGAAGGATTCCTTGAGAGGCTTGAACTGGATTTTCTTGGGCATCTTCACTTGTGTTACAATGCCTCCGCGAACGTATTTGGAGCAGGTGGTTGTGTCGCCAATACTGAAGGTGTATGGTCCGAGTACTTTGATCTTGCGGGGCTCGCAGCCATTCAGTTCAGTCATACCTTGGATCTGGAAAGAGAAGGGATAACCATTGAAGAAAACAAAAACAAGCCTATTTCCATGATAAATATTCTAGATGTTTAGTTAAGGTGGGACAATCATCTCTTTGTCGATACTGTCCTGCTCAGTAGGTGTGTTACGAGACCGATGAGCAAACTGTGCAGGTGTAGACGGTGTGTCTAGTTTCTTCTTTTTACTTTTTAATAGCTAACATTTTTATAAGCAAAATTCTTGTTACTAACAACCTTGGCTTGCCTATGGACTTTTTTGTCTGAAATATAGGATTTTTATTTATTTATTTTGTCTCACTCAAGTCTTTATGAGTAAATCTTAGTCTGACTTAAAGCAAAATTAAACAAGTTCTGAAGCTGCTGCATGCGAAATAAACTGCTTTTAGAATGCAGCAGCATTTTATGAGTTTAAAACTATTTTTAAGATGTCTTAGTGACAGAAAATCTTGATATGATATTTATCCCATTGTCTTAATTCTTACTTCTTGCCCAGGTAAAATTTTGATAATATTGTGGCAGAAACATAAAACCTTTATAAAACAAGCTCAAAAATAAACAACCTGCAATAAAACTAATGTTTGGCATGGCAGCACATTGAAGCAATTAATGCTTCAATGTTATGCTATTTCATGGCATTGTAGATATTTCAAGAACAACTGCAATAATTATGTCAGTAGGTTTGCAGATGCAACGTCAAGTCCACAACATCAACTATTTCTATCATTGTATTATTTTCATCTCATCATCATCATCAGCCGAAAGACGTCCACTGCTGGACATAGGCCTTCCCCAAAGGGGATGCCATAATCGCCACGCTTGGCAGGCGGGTTGGCGATTGTAGTGTAGCTGTTGCAATGCACAGAGAATGCTGCTGCCCATTCGCTGGTGAGTCCCTTAGTCGCCTCTTACGACACCCAGGGGAAGTGATGGGATGGGGCTATTCTTTTACGTCCGACACCATATAAGAACACTAATACTACGTAATTGCCACATAAACGAAAGAATGAGATACATCACATGAGAATGATTGGACTGCTTTGGTTGTTCTATTCTTGGTTGAGTTCATAACAAGGTTTGTATTAAATAGGGACGCATCCGATACCGATAAACTGATGAAAAAAATTTACAAAATGATTTTTTCATAATTTATAGAGAAATTATAATCTTATACAGATTTATTAAAATTTTACTGAGTATGCAATCCCGGGAACCCAGTGTCATATCCATATCGGTATCTGCAACTTTTTTATAAATATCTGTAATATGGCTATTGTATCTGCTGAAGTGGGTATCGATGCATACCTAATATTAAAGAAACTTTGAGAAAAACATGCGGAGCAGTCTTTGGGGACTGCCAATAGAAGTGAAAACTAAGCTAAAGCATTTGGTGACGATGACACAAGTTCCATGATTTTTGTTCACCCAAAAAGTGTTCAATGTGCCTACAAAGTTTTGAATTCAAAAATCCACCAGAAATTAAACAGCAGCTGTGCAAAGCCCTGGTAGGTTGTTAGTTAAATATTAAATAATGCATATTTAGTTGATTTACCTTCTGTTGATACTCAAATCATAAAAGATTCACCATGGGCATGCAGTAGGCTACAGTAAGGGTAGCCCAGCCCATACATAAGGCCAAAAAAAAAAAACTCACCACATTATTCAGGGTTGAAATCACAATACTGATACAAATTTTCGTCCACTTTGAAAGTGGATGAATATTTTTTTTTTTTTGGTCATTATATGTGTGCTGGCCTACCCTTACTTTAGCCTACCACTCCAGAGCTAACAAAATCATTACACGCCTATCATAACAAGCAAATTCATGTTAACACATGAATCTGAATACCCCTCCCTACCCTTTACAAATAGATGCCTGAGATAAGTGAATAGTCTAAATAAATAATTTATTTTTAAAAACTGGTGAATATGTTGTCATCTTCCACATGGAAACTTCTATTGAGTCAGATATAGTCATCAACATTTATTTTATACATGACAGCATCAACAGCTCTCAACATCAACTCAATTTCTGGCAGTTATTCAAAATATTTGATCTTAAATAAAGGTCAGGGAAGTTCAGTGATAGCCACCATGGAGATAACAACATAACATTGACACAGGTTGAATGTTCTTGAGTTATTAATCTGTCATCCATAATTAAAATAATAGCGAACTGCTATTTTATTGTTTATTTTATGAGTAATTCAACTGACACTAGAGAAACATGATGATTGTCAAAAACATTGCAACAAATTGTGAAATAAGGAAATACAAACCTCACTGAAAGTGACATAGTCACCATCTTCCAAACCATGACGGGTGTCATCGAGGCAGGTGACAACCGCTTCATATTCATGTGTGATGTCAGCAATCATGGCTGACACTGGATTCTCTCCAGTCACATCTACTACTGTGAACTCAGGTCCAAAGTCACAGAAGACTCTGGAGAACAGTCCTCTAGTATCTGCTATGACGAGGGCGATGCCATTGGCGTGCGTGATGGCCGCCACTCGCTCCTGCTCGCTCCAGGAAGCACCGGTGAGCACCACCACGCTGAACTTGTGCAGGAAATCCTCCGTCAGCGGGCCGGTGTGCGCAGTTGTCGGCACGTAGTGGTTCAGCTCCGCCAGCTGTTCGCATGATGCGAGAGCCCTATTCTGGCCAATCGACTGCTCGGACAGGTAAAACTGCGATGACAAGTCGGCAATCGTGCAATTCCGCTCATCATGTAGAGTCACCGACTTCACTCCGCTGAGGATCACGTTTTTCGCTACCTCCAAACCGAGACCCCCGAGCCCCGAAATAAGCACATCCGAGCTGGCCATCCGCCGCATGGCATCATGACCCAGCACGTACAGCTGCCGTGAATACAGAGCCTCGTCAATCTCATCTTCCACACGCGTCCCATTGTTCGCCATTGCCGAGTTGTTGGAACGTGATTCTCCTGTATTTAGTTTCCGCTTTTTCGCCGGGGGGTCAACGGAATTATCGGCGACTTCAGCACTAGACATCGGGCACGAACGCGCACAATTTTGCCAGAATTTTGGTTTGCGTTTTAAATTCAGAAGAAATAATCTTCAAATAATAGAAAGCGACATTCGCGCTTCGTCAAGGCCCGCTTACTCACTGTCTTGAAGTTAGTTGCGAAATACGTGGAAAATGACCTGCGGAAATGATATTTTGTTTGGTTATTTTTATGATTGTTATTTTTAATGAGGATTCCGATGAATTTAATTCGTCACTGATAATTTCACTTTCAAGTTTATTTAATTTAGAACCGGACAATGAACGAGCGGCAGGAGTTAGCAAGGAACTTCGAAGTTTTATTTTGCAAATTTATATTTTTTTTATTTATAGCAACATTGGAAAGAAGCCATCGGTATGGTCCAGATAAGAAATATTTTTCAGGTTTATTTCTAGAAACTACTATCTTTCATTTAAATTATTATTTGATAACAGTTAGCGAAGCAGTTACAACCAAAATCTTATTAATATCTGAGTGAATCATGAAACTTCAGTCTTTATTTATTTCTCTCATTTTCGTTACCTACTCTTTTGAACTTATTCACTTTTATCATCCATAAATAAAATTAAAAAACACTTGCTGTTTACAATGATTTCACAGTTAAATGTTAAGAGAAATATATAAAAAGGAAAAACAAACGTATTTTTACAGTTGACATGGCCTTGCAAAAAATATTGTTTTTGAACAATACCAAAACCAACGAATATTTTGTACTTGCAACAATATAGCTGTCTTCATCTGACACGCAGCTAACTTCAGAGCAAACATTCCATTTTGTTTCAATCCGTGGATTTTATTTCAAGTTCACGACACGGTGTAATTCTGACGCGACGTACGAATTTATTGTTGTCGTACTGATCGCGAGTGAAAGGAGTTCGAGCAGCATGACTATTTTGTGAAACTGTTGATATTGAAAAGTTTGTGAAGTCCTTGTATTCTTTTATTTTGTTTCGTGTGTTTAAAAAGTGTGAAAAATGGTGCAGGAGTACCAGCATCCAATAAGGGTGCATAAGCATACCTTCGAGATGGTGATGGCCGTGAGTATTTAGCTCTAATTTATTATGATGGAGGTGATAATTGTGTGTATATTGTCAGTAACAAACTGAAGTAACAAGGTCAGACTAGATAGTTGTTGATAAAACTTTCCAATTGTGGGCCACAGAAGTGTTTGGTCAACACAGTTTGACAATCACTTGACTGCTGTGTTGTGCAATGTTCACCTTCAAAATATTTGCATAGCCTCAAGAGTAATGACATTGAGTTTTCATTGATAAATTGATAAAACACACAGTTGACATAATATTCCTCCTAAAAAATACTTGTGCAATCAAATGGTCATCTGCTGAAATATTTTGATTTTACCTTTGTTGATAATCCCATTGGAATATATTTGGTAGGTCAATGCTCCATCATTATACTTATTACTGCACTCTGTTAAATAGTTTTTCTATAAATATTCAACTACACCACTATAATAAATTCACAATTATTTATTACTCAAATGCATTGCTATGGTAATTGAAGTTACAGAAGCCAAGTTACATCCTTGAAGAACAAGGAAAAATCAGTTCAATAAGTAAATGATTAGTACCTACTATTGGCTAGCTGAATTGAATAACATTCTGTTATAAATTAGCCTACCAGTTATAATAATTTATTCTATGCTGGAAAAAGGTCCTAAGTCCTCATATTCTGCTAAACCTTTGCCTTACTGTTTTTGGGTTGGCTTCTAGCATAACCAGATGCAGTTGACAGTGTTTTACAGGAGCCACTGCCTATGTGACCTCCACAGTCCCCAAACTAGTTGCGGGATAGCACTATACACACACTGGTTGTGACTGACTGACTTTTAGGCTTCTGATTGCCTGTAAATACTCTCAAGGACCCATGTGGCAGCCAAGACCAATGGTTTAATGTGCTTTCTGAGGCACAGGAGAGGATACTTTGTGTAATGGACATTCATCCATCCACATCATCATCATCAGCCTACAGTAGTCCACTGCTAGACATAGGCCTCTCCTAGTGTATGCCATTCAACTCGATTTCCGGCAACTCTCATCCAGCTGCTACCAGCCACCCTTCAAAGATCGTTGCTCCACCTAGCCTGAGGGCTTCCTACCTTACTTTTGCTGATTTGCAGTCAGCACTCAAGAACTTGTCTACCCCAATGGTCATTGGTTCTATGGCTAATATGGCTGGACCATTGCCGCTTCAGCTTGCTTATTCTGTGAGCTATGTCGACAACTTTGGTTTTCTGTCGGATCACTTAGTTGCGGATGAAATCCCTTAAAAAGACTCCAAGCATAGCCCATTCCTTGGCTTTAATCATCATCCATCCACAGTGCTTGGCATTGGAGTCATAGGAGTCACATCTGCTTCTAAGCTGCCCGGTAGTCGCGGATTACAGGGCTAAGTACTTTGGAAAACCCAGTACCCTCTGTGAGATAGTTACTAACACCAAGGCGTTGCTGGCCTTCCTTGGGGAGCTGGGGTGGATTGAATGACTTGTGCCACCTGCACGCAAAATACGCACTTAGCCATGGAGTTGCGGAAACCAGCCCGTTTTTTACATACATACATTACATTGGCATTGGAGATTAAGCTGGGTGGCCATAAATATAATGGCTATAACTTAGCCATGAGCTGCAGAATGAAGAACTTTACTAGCAAAATAAAATATGAATTTGCAACCTTCTATTTATGTGAAACAATTAACTAACTAATTTTACATCTCTAAGTGTTACATTGAAATTATCTTCTGTTTTAACAGGAAGAATTATAACAGGATGTATTAATATTTTGTTTTTCAACATTGTTGACAAATATTTTTATCCTTTACTGCCAGTCAATCAAGACACACACACACACACCCACACACACAACTCACTAATGTTTCAAAACATAGCATTCCTTATCTCTGACACTTATCTGTTATTTTATCAATGAACTACCCACTTCCTTGTGATAACAGATACTATCTTGTTTACCTACATTTGCTAGCCTAGAGCTGCTACTGCTCTTAAAAGATATTGGTAATATAATAAAAAATAGGGGAATTTTGTATACCAAAACACCAATCAATCAATCTTACCAATCTATCTTATAGTCTAACCAGAAACTTACATGGAGCTACTGTCAATCTGATTTTTACAATACAGTTACTGGGTATCACAACACTCCTTGGCTACAATACTGCAAGACTGCAAAAAACCTGATTGTATTTAAAATAGAAGATGCCAGGGAACAGTACATGTCAATCTAAAAGAAATAAAAGTACCTATTGAGGTCATAATTTATTTTGGTGGTAATAGGATTTCATTTCAAAAATAGTCACCTGGCTTTTGCTCAATATTGGGCCAATATATGTAAGCTAAATTTACTTAATTTAAATAGGATTTCATATGAAGGTAACATTAAGAAACTCAACAAGATGTGAATCTAAAATACTTTTACACCACTCTGGTTTGTGGAATGTCTGTAACTTGTGATAGGTTCTTATGTAAGTCACTTGAATCATGCGCCAGTATATGTAATGAATAACAAGTCTGTCTGCTGAAATAAAACAAAGAATATTCGTTTTACATAATATTATAATGGACACCTTTCAGTCCAAAAGATGTAATAACAGTGAAAGTTTATTAATTGACGAGGGATAAACATGTTTAAGGCATAATAAAAATATAGGTATGCTTGTAGCATGTTTTCACCAAAGCAGTTCATTAGCAAAACCTCAGAAAACACAAAAAAATTACTAAAGAAAAACTAAAAGTAATAATATAAAATCTATGCAAATAGACCCATTTAATTCAATGGACATTGTATGAATACCACACTAAACATTTTAGTACTAATAAATCCTGTACATTATTGCCCAGTCATCAAACCACCATTAAAAAAAAAACAAAAAGTTGTCTGTGCACACTAGGTACAGTCAACCGCTCCTCAACAATACCACTTGAACTACGATAATCGCTCTTGCTGCTAAAACAAAGGTATTGTCAAGGTCAAACTTGCCAAATATCCATGCAGTTGAGTGTACCGACCATCTGCAAACTTGTCGAAATTCCCGCGGATTCATGTTCGGAATATGAAAGATGGCGACCCCAAGGCTAAACCGACAGTAATGCATGATATCTCACACGAGATTATAATCTCGAAGATTTTTATTAGTCTATTTGCATTCCTAGTTGTGTTGTTTTCGCGACGTGATTTCGAAATAACAAAGAAAAATAACGATAGATTGTTGTAACATTTAAAATAAAAGAATTATTTGTTCAAAAGTATCCACTTATGTTTAAATTGCTGACACAATCATGTACATTATTACCATAATTAGCTCACAAACTAATACAGGTGTCAATTTTTCCTGGTCATTGTCTGTGATAGGAAAAATGGTCTGCATAAACACAAACATACTTAAGTAGTTGATTTATATTTTATTTATTGTTACATGATATTCCCTATTTATATTTATAATGAGGAAAAAATTGTGTTGCCATTCGTGTCCAAACCACTGCTTTTCAATCAGAAAAAAACAATTTCCGGGAACATACCTACGTTTCATTTTTGGACGTTGGGATGAAAGTAGAGTGACGATGATGTTAATAAAATATATTTTCTTTCAACCTGGAAACAGCCACTACTGGGTTCCTCTTTCTTCTACCATACTTTTTGGATCCATGCATTGGTGATCACCGCTACTTGGACGAAACACACTTTTTTCGTTTTTTTTTTTCCAATCTTGTTCTATATTCTGTCAAAGCTTTACTTCATCGGCCATATCGTCTTCTAGCCCAACTCCACTTATGGCGTATTGCCCTAGCCTGAAAGTCATAGACTTCTGTCCGACGACGAATTTCGATGTTGCGCACTCGGTCTAAAAGAGTTATGGCTGCAATAAAACATATCTACAACCTACGTGTAAACAGACATAGATAAATGATGCTTTTACTGCTTGTCTACCTTTATAAACACGTACCTACCTATTGTATGCAAAGTAATGGAGTCTACACACTATTGTAGTTGCCTACCGCCGAAATCACGCTTGGTGGCATCCGCACAGGGTCTTAATCATTAATGGCGGAAACGAAAGCCTTCCTAACAAGGTTACAAACATTACAATATTTTTCTATGAGTTCGAGATTACTGCAGCTTTACGATTATGTAAAAAACCTCTCTCAAAGTCAAAGCCAAAGCATTTGTTTCAAATAAACCATTATCAGGTACTTTTGAATTGTAAAAGTCAGTCCGTCAAAAACATGAAGCTATTTGCACGTTTCAAAGCGTAGATCTCTATATGGAGAAGGACGTGCAAGAAACTCCACGGACACTTTTAAATCATTTTATGTTTACAAAAATCCTGGTTACATTAACCTTGTTGCTTCTATATATGAGAACAATGTAAAGAAAGAAAAACAATTTATAGGATCAAATATTAAAATGAGCCAGTGGCAACTAAGGGATGACCAGTCTCCACTGACGGCGCCCGTTCACGAACATGACGCGTGCATCAGCACCATTCAGCTCAACCATTTTGAAGGGAACTGAATGATCCGATACATCTCAGAACTTTAACTTAAGTTTAGGCTCCTAAAGTTTCTTTCATGACTGTTGCGCACTCTTGATAGCTAGTATTCCGTAAGGCAAAATCTAGCTGATTAATCCTTTGACCACTATGGTTCGGTCCCAAAAGTGGAAGAAAGAACTAAACTTCCCATTTACTACAATACTTTTTATCTCACCCTCCAAGAGTGCACTAAACTCCGCCACAAAATTCTGACATAAATTCATAACAACTCTCAGTTATATTGTACCCGCAAGACGGAGGATCGTTAAACCGTGGCACCAGCACAATACCGTGGCACTGCAATTGTGCGGGCCCATTATCGGGGTCTTTTCACCCGCCCCGTGCTCGGAATGCTAAGCGAGTATTGGTACATTGATACCGTTGCATACTGTCACACGGGTTTTAAGATAGCGTTATCTGTGAGTAAATACTATGAAATACACGTGAGTGTTATCATAATAATTATGAAGTGAATTAAGAAGACAGATTTGTTGATGATTAAGGGTTTTTTTTATTTTATTTTACGAAAATCACAGTTTTTTGTACTCGTGAGGACCTTATGGCTGCGTTGACGAATGGTTTAACCATAGCTGAGTACTGGGCCAAACAGTATCTATCTATACTAATATAATAAAGCTGAAGGGTTTGTTTGTTTGTTTGAACGCGCTAATCTCTGGAACTACCACTCGGATTTAGAAAATTCTATTTTGTATATGATAGCCACATTCATGAGGAATGCTATAGGCTATACGGGAACAGGAAATTCCTACGGGAACGAAAAAAAACGGGATATGCGCTTACGAAATCGCGGGCAAAAGCTAGTATTTAATAACTGTACTTGCCACCGATGCGCTAAGAAGATAGTTTTTTCTATAATAGGTATAAAGTTCTAGGAAAATTCGCTTCTGATTACCCATAACGACTGTTAATCGTGTGAAAATCTGGATCGATGTCGTATCGTTGTACAATGTATGAAAGAATTCATTCATTTGCCCAGCCTTTCACAATTATATTGGAGTCGGCTTCCAGTCAAACCGGATTCAGCTGAATACCAGTATTTTACGTGGAGCGGCTGCCTACCAGACCTCCACAACCCATTAACTGGGTCTGCTTAAGAGATCCGAAGTGAATAAAATAATCACGGATTCGTGATTACGACAATGCGCATTTACCATTTTAGCCAATAACCTCGCAGTTAGCAACTGTAAAGTACTTGAATATTTGCCAACCGAATTTACCGCAACGATTTTACAATAACCAATTAATTTATCATTTTACCACTTGAGCAACCGGTAAAATAATTTGCGCATTGGCAATACTTAATCTTCGTCAGAACCAACCAATTTCGAATATCAGAGAGTACCAGAACTTAATTACTTTGGCTATATTGGGTGTAGTTATACCTACTTTGTATATGTTATATTTATCAGCTTCTAATCTGTGTATATGACTCTTTAATTGCCACTTACTGATAGCTGGCAGATAACTTCGATTCCCGATCGATATTGAGACGGGTGGTTAAAGCAGCAATTTGAGAGCATTTTAATTATCATGGATGCCTTTCACGTGGTGTCATGGTGTGCAAAAAGAGACACAGCTTAATAAATGAGGTTATGTTCACAAAACATTATGGTACCACAATATATAGTGCATAACATAAATGATGCAAAATCTAAAAAGGGGAACTTTCACTATGGGACTAGCGCTGAAATCGCGAAAAACAAATCAGCTCTTCAAGAACATAAATTTTTGGGATAGATGAGATAATTGATTATGATTGCATTATTAGCAGGAATAGGTAGTTCAAATTTTAGTACGCTAAGTCCGGTTATGATAAAATAATTAGGTTTTGTGCCAGATCCAGCTGAAATCATGCGCGAATTATAAAGCATTCGAGGCCAAATTTTATCTACGCTTCTTCTGACAGTAATCTGAGATAAAACACACCTAAACGTCTTAAAATGGACGCATTACGATGTTTTGATACTACGAGAATAACAATGCTAAACGATTCGCACAGTTATTCAGTCAGAAACGTTAATGTATGAAACACGTGCGAAACCGCGTGATGTAGTATCGTACGTGATAATTACAGCTGTGGAATATTTGTTTAGTAAATTGTTAGTTTAATAATATTGTACTGAAAATGGATTACAGAACTTTGAACATGGCATAAGAGAAAAATAGCCAAAATTGCTCTAGAGACCATATTTCTGTGTGAGAGAGCGCGTCACCTTTACACTCTACTAGCATTCCGCCCCGGGTGCTCACGGGTAGCAGAGCACATAAGTGATAAGCTCCCAGTCGGCATGTTTTTTTGCGATTTCTTCAACAATCATCGTCATTTTTCAGCCAATTTACACAAACACTTAATGAATTCTACACCTAAACCTTCCTCATGAATCTCACCGGCCGTCTGTGAAAACCGTATGTAAATCCGTTCTGGAGTTTTTGAGTTCAGACAGACGGACGCGGAGAAATAACTTCGTTTTGCTACCATGCAGTGCTATATAATCATCACATGCCTTCGAATGTTTACTTCGAAGACAAGCTGGTTTCTCTCACTCAAATTTCCCAATCAAATGGTTGTGCTTACTTTTCAGCAAACGCAATTCAAAGCCATTTTTCAAAGCGCGAAGTACTCTTTATTTTCAGAATCAGTTTTATGTTATAATCGGAGATGCTTTCGTTCTGTGCGAACAAGGATATCGAGTAACTGAGCTGGTACTGACTTTGAATGTACTTGCAAAGCGTGGCAGCAAGCAAGCCAATCGAAACTTTGAACGCGATAAACTTATCCAGTTATTCACTTCTTTTGACGTGACAACGTCTAATAAATCGATGAACGCCAGCTGCACGCACGAAAAAGTATGACTCATTGTAGTATTACGATAATTTCATCAATGTTTTGTTATGACGTTGTCACATTAAACTATCATCCGTAAACCGACTTTACAGACAACATTTTTTTTTTTTTGCCTACTTTTTAACGTCATTCACAGCACAGCAAAGGAGTGGAACTCTCTGCCTGCGTCTGTGTTTCCGAACGCATACAACCCTAATCTCTTCAAAATTAGAGTGAACAGGCTTCTTCTGGGTAAGCTCGCTCCATCTTCGACTTTGTCTCTGTCATCTATGACCTAGACTATTGTCAAGAGCAAACCCATATTAAATAAAAAAAAAATAAAAATATACAATATTTTTGTTCGTCGTCATTATCGTGCTTTATAAAATGAGTGGAGTTTTTTAGACGGAAGACAGGCGACCTCACATGACGTTACAAGTCTGACGCCCATTGCAAACGTCAATGATTGATAATTATGATTTTATGAGTCACGAACGCAAATGATCGGAAAATGTATGTGAAAAATTATTGTTGAACCGATAATCATATCACTTGATTTGCTTTTAATTTTTGACGAGTTGATAATTTATTTACAGAAATTGAAGGATATTACAGATTTAGATTTTGGTCCTTGTTAACGCAAAATTATGAGACTGTCCCTAAGTTATCAGATATTTGGTTACTCTAGCTTGGTCCTATCGTTCTATTCAACGACCATACAGCCTTCATAATTAATAGCTTTTTTTGTTTAAATCACATATAGGCAAGTTTGGTTAGTATTATTGAACACAATGTATTTGAAGCAATATCAATTTCTTACCTACTTGTTAAACGTAATCATAATAATTAATCTTAATTCCTGAACTTATGCTCTTTGGAGACAGATTATAATTATTTATTAGTAATAGATTAATCAATCACATGTTTATCGTATGGTATATCTATCTAGGAATATAGAGCTATTGCAAATCAAGCAAGGGCAAGCAATATTAATTAAACTTCTCATCTCATTAAAACAAATTGCACGTTTTCTACCACTTTTCCATTTAAATCAGATCAAGGCCCGGTTTGGGAATTGTGAATTTTGGGCTAAGAACGTGTCAAACCTTGCTTTAAAGCTAAAGTAAAAAAAAAACAACAATTTCTAGTGTTACACCTAACAACACCACTGGAAAGTCACAGGAAAGCAAATTATACGCAATTTCGTTTATTTGGATGACATATTTTTTTCAACTATTTTGATTTAAAAACCAAACTACTGAACCGATTTTGATGTAATTATGGGACCAATTGGAAAGTATATCTATTCACACAAAAAAAGATTTTTCGGAGTTATGAGGTAACAAACACACAAAAAAAAAAAATAGAGTGGCGAAATATACTCGACTTATTAATTTCAGAAATCAGGGGTAACTTGGTAAGTATTAGTTTTCCGATATTAATATGTACTGACTCTTGTTCATACATTTCCATCCTTAGGACGATCGATTAAGACCTTGTAAGCATAAGATCTATGTCATAGGTGATAAAGTTCCTTTTCCATCTGACGCTCCATGAAACGCCCAGAGAAATGGGCCACCATTCTATACTTAGAAGTGTGAGTCACTGAAGATCCTGCTTAGTCGTACTTCGTACAATAGTAATTGTTATGGAAATTTCCATCAAATCATCAGTCAATATACCTTATTATGTCACCGGAAAATTGCAGACTCCGTAAGATTGTAATAAATCTTTATTGGATTACAATTTCTCGATATAATGAATTATGAAAAAATCGTTTTGTATACAATAAATCCCATCCAAATTCAATAATTTCCAATAATCCGTGTAAAAAAATTGTTTACAATTTTACGCGTTATTTTACAATCTTACGGCGCGGCGTTTACAATTTTCCGGTGACATATATTAAATTCTTCCGTTACTGACTGACTGAGTGAGTGACTGAATGACTGACATACAACGCACAGCCGCAACTGCTGGTCGTAGTAAGCTGAATTTTGGTGTGTAGGTTCCTTGGGGAGTTTATTTGAGCACTAAGACATGCGCGTACGATGCCGTGAGCAAAAGCAAGTACAATATAAAATGTGTAAGTAAATAAACGAAATACCTGAAAGGGAGTTGGGTTCGCGATTTCGGGTTGGTCCCATAGCAATGATCCTGTTTCAGGTTTTGCGTTTCCGTGATTTTATTGAGATCAAAAGTTAGCATATTGACCATAAAATAACTGGCCAAATGTGGGCGTGATACTCACTTCTGCCTCCACTCACTGGTTATCAATACTCACGAACGAAGGACCGCTAACTTAAATATTGAATAGGAACAATTTCGTCCCAAAGGGGTAGAAGCATAGATATAATAAACAAGTTGACTGACAAACTGTTTTTTATATTTCTATGGGTAGAAGCAACGCATCAAAACAAAGCAATCTCTAACACAATACAATAAAGTTTAATCTCAAACGTACCTCCAAAATTAGTGGATTTCTCTTGCCATGACCGATTGTTCGAGTTCATTTTATATAAAGTTTGTTATCAATGCTTTTTCGACTGTATCTCTTGAGTGTTAAGGTTGGGTTTTGGCTGATAACAGAGTATTTCAGTCACGCTACGGTCGATGATCTGAATGATTTGTTTGGTTGAGGTTTCGGACATGGAAAGCGTGAGTCATGCTCATTGTTTTCTGGGGCATTCGCTTGGAGGAAGTATTTTGAAGCCTGCAGTGCTCAAAATGGCTAGTATTAAAGCGTTATTCATGTCTATCCAATAACTTTAAACGAGCAATTCTTGTATATATATATATATATATATAATGATTTTCATGAAATTTAGTATGCGGGGGTTTCGGGGGCGATAAATCGATTTAGCTAGGTTTCATTTTTAGAAAACGGTTACCAAAAAATAAAACCGAGCCAAGATCGGTCATCCAAGTACTCCGGGTTTCCAAGATCTATATAATAATAAAGCTGAAGAGTGTTTGTTCGAACGCGCTAATCTCTAGAACTACCAGTCGGGATTTGGAAAATTTATTTTGTATATGAAGCCACATTCATGAGGAAGGCTAGACGGGAACGGAAAAAAAAATAGTTATGCGGTCGTTAAAGCTAGTCTAATATTTCGTTTTTATCATGACTAAGTTTAAAACCGCTTTGCGTGAGAATTCGAGATGTTCTTCCTGTCCAGCTGCTCAAAAATCAATCAAAGACATCCTTTTTAAATCAGCTTGAAGTGTTTCATCAACAGTAATTTCTAGTAATGACTCCTGTTGCCATCAACTCCATTATGTAAATTGTGTCGCGAACCCCGTACCGTTCAATGGCGACCCCTTGGATTTCGCGTACTTAAAGAAACCCTGGTCTAAATAATGCAAAAATTGACCAATGTGTCTATTTCGGTACCCACTAGACGATTCTCTAGTAACAAAGCACTTCAGCAGTTCCATTGTGTTCTAAGAGCGATGAACCGGTGCTCATGGTTAGAACCCTATTCATGTTATCCTTTGTTCGAACCAGCTAATTGGTTGGTAGAATTGTTTAGTCATTGTTATGTAGTAGACCCCGTCTTCACCAGGGTTCAGAACAGACTTTGCAAAAAGAAGTTTCTTGTGTAACTGAAGAGCAGGAGCTTTTGAAGAAAAACACTTTATGTCCCAGTAAATAGTATCTTATTCTTAATAGTATATTGTTCTGTATGGTGTCGGACGTAAAAGAATAGCACCATCCCATCACTTCCCCTGGATGTCGTAATAGGCGGCTAAGGGACTCACCAGAGAATGGGCAGCAGCATTCTGTGCATTGCAACGGCTACACTGCGATCGCCAACCCGCCTGCCAAGCGTGATTATGGCAAATCTCTCAAATAGTATCATGCATTCAGCAAGGATGGCAACAGTCATTCCTAGAGCTCACCAGACTCGTTATCACTCAACCAATCTGCCCAGCCTTTTCCCAACTATATTGGGGTCGGCTTCCAGTCAAACCGGATTCAGCTGAATATCAGTATTTTTTGGAGCAGCTCCTGCTTGACCTCCACAAAAAAACCATTAAATGGGTAACACGGTCGGTCCAGCAGGCAGATGATGATGATCTAGGTTCTACAGTGGATGGCAACTGCTGGACGGCCGATACTGATGCTACCTGTCCTTAACCGCCACCACCACTTGATCACAAGTTCACAACTCACTGTCTAAAGCTACAACTCAACAGACAGATGTGTTGCTGGGGAGTTTATTGCGCCACTTTTTCTTCCCAGCTAAAACACTAGGAAGTGGTGACGGGCGGGCGTTTTGGGGGACTGTCTTTATGTAGAACTTTGACGTTCAAAAAGTGATGGCACTCAGCCTAATTTGAATAAATGACTTTTGAATTTTGAATTTGAATTTGAATTTACAGCCAATTGCTACTAGGGGACTCGGAAGGAACTGGTGGGCCGTGGCTTGACAACGAGTAAAACAAATTTTATATGAAGTTAATTATGGTATCAATAACCCACTTAGCATAAATTCGTACGCAACGTACCCATCACAATAAAAATCCGTCCGTGAACCTTTAATTAAGAAAATGAAATCAACCGTTTTTAGGGTTCCGTATCTCAAAAGGTAAAAAAAGGAAGGAAGGAATAAGATCACTCTCTTGTCCGTCTGTCCGTGTGTCACTACCGATTTTCTCAGAAACGGGTGGACCTAGCAAGTTGAAATTTATACCAGATACTAAGGTCTATAATCCCTATTAGTTGTATAAAAATAAATACCGTATAGGCCCGAAACCTATACGGAAGTACCGTATAGGTTTTGGGTCGAAAACCTATATGGTAGTTCCCGGCCTGCCACTGACCCCAAGACAGGCATCGAACCTAAAATAACCTTGCGTTAATGGGGACATATAAAACAACTCAAGTGCATAGATGACATTCAACTGAAGGTCATTTAAACTCATTGGTCTTTCATTTATCCGATGTTTTTGATCTTGAATGAACCAAGGAAGAAATATCAGCTGTTTTTAAGTTTAAGACTGTTTTCGTCGCGAGTTTGTTGACCTCGTCATACTGGTTGTTTTTTAGTTCTGTTGACCCCTTGTTATTGTTATTCGGAATACTTGGATATTTTTTTTTTAAGGATGGGAAATCATCATATGACTTCTTCCGCTCTGGGTAGAGCAGAAGGGCGTGCCAGACTCTTACTGACTAAAACCCATCCGTGTTCCTTCTAAAGCCCTTTGCGTTCCAGGGCCGCGGTGACTCTTTCGAACAAATTCCGCAACACTGGCAGGTAATATAGGTGCTAGTGCCGATACCTTTCGGTAATGTGACGTCACTCAACACCAGGTGCGAAGCCAAAGGAACCCCTGAGGACCATTAACTCAACAACGGCTGAGAATAAACGGCTATTATAGTTCTAAGAGTAGTTACACTACATGAATACAAAGGTGGATGTTGAAAATCCCCTGTTACCAAGCAAGAATCTATTTTCAGTCAAACACGTGTATGTACTGATGTAGAATTTTAGCCCTTAAGGTGAAAGCGCCAGGGTAGCCCGCGAAATTCAACTTGTCATACGTTTTTTGCATTTTGCAGGTCAGTGTCAGGTTGTATTTTGATAAAAATATGATTGGCGATCGTAACAAATATGGCTTTACTGAGTTATAATTAATTAAAATCATCAATACAGGTTGTATCATTCATGTAACTCGATTGAATGACTTTTATGAAATAACCATTCATTCGAGTTATATGAACTTAGAGGGATTGATGATTTTAATGATCGCGAATCATATTTTGTTCAACATACAGCCAGACACTGTCTTGCAAATTGCAAAAAACATAGAAAATTTGAATTTCACGGGCTACCCTGGCACTTCCACCTTAAGTATTATAGAGACGGTTGCGGAATTTGTTCGAAAGGGTCAGTCCACCCAGAGCGGAAGAAGTCATTTGATGATTACCCATCCAAAAAAAAGTATTCATGATGAGTAAGCAATCCCTTGAAATGAATAAGAAATCCCTTTGCGAGATCGTTTCGACGCCATTTTGATGTAAATATTATAGACGTGAATCTGAACAGTACCTTTCATATCTTCCATCCCTACTATTCAGTTCAATCATTCTTCAGTCGTTTAGTCCCACCTTCATAATATTCCTAACGTATGCATAGTTGCGCCTGCGCCATCACGTCGATCAGGTACGAGCTATCTTGCCAGTGGCATTTAGGCCGTGACGGTACATAAATTAGTTTGTGTCATAATTATCAGCTGTGGGCAGGAAGTTAGTAAATAACTCACTAGTAAAGCGTTTACTCGTTAAGCCGCTTTGACAGACAAGTTGATGATGTAAAAAATTGGAATGTTGCTCGTTTTTTGGTCCTCATTAAGATTAATATTAAGATATTTACGAACAGTAGTGGTAGACCATAAGTATATTTTTCTGCCGCCAATCAGCGTTGTTTTAGTTAGTTTTAAGGGCTCATTTTTTTTTTTAAGGATGGGAAATCATCAAATGACTTCTTCCGCTCTGGGTGGAGCGGAAGGGCGTGTCAGACTCTTACTGACTAAAACCCATCCGTGTTCCTTCTAAAGCCCTTTGCGTTCCAGGGCCGCGGTGACTCTTTCGAACAAATATTTTTATGAGATATTTCATCTAACTTCATCGTTGCTTCTGATGTTGCAGATGCCCATTGTTGTCCATATTGGGTTGTGATCTTAATATCAGTTGGTTCGTCGGCTTGTGCCAATGGCCTACCAACAAGTGTCAACGATATTATGTGACCTATATTTGGACTTATTGATATTTTCGTTAGTTAGTTAGGTAGGTACCGAATCTTAATATGGGCGCCAACTGCGAGTCATGTAGTCATTTGCCGCTGGTGGGCCGTCATTTTGCATACAAAAGAACAGTTAGTGCCGTGTTTAGCAACTTTAACAGTAAGTTATCAGCAGTGATGGTCTTGCAGACTTTTTAGGGTTCCGTACCCAAAGGGTAAAACGGGACCCTATTACTATGACTCCGCTGTCCGTCCGTCTGTTTGTCTGTCTGTCCTTCTGTCACCAGGCTGTATTTCATGAACCGTGATAGTTAGTTGAAATTTTCACAGATGATATATGAATACAAAAAACAGAATAAAATAAATATTTAAGTTGGGAGCCCCCATACAACAGACTTGTCGAATTTTTTTGCCGTCTTTATAGATAATGGTACGGAAAAAAGTCCCTAAGACAAAAATAAAATAAAAACCGGCCAAGTGCGAGTCGGACTCGCGTGCAAAGGGTTCCGAACAAATAATATATTTATAACATGTTACTTTAAAATCATAGACTTAAAGGTTTTGCTGTGGTCTATGGAAATAAACCTATTAGCTGTATTTTTTTCTAAATTTGAGGCTCGGTAAGTCGGAGATAAGGGGGCCAATTTTCTTCTATTTTCTTTAATATTACTGGAATGAAATATTTTTAAATTATGAAGAAATACTTTTGAGACCCTTAAGGTGAGCCCTTTCATTTGATATTTCACACGGTACAGTTGGAAAAACCTTGTTTTTTAGTTTTTTTTTGCCCCCCAAAAAGTGACACCCCTTTTCAATTTTATTAATTTTCGTCACACGTCCTTGTTTGGGTCACAGAAGATTATATGTGTACCAAATTTCAACTGCAGCGGTCCAGTGGATTCAGGCCTCCACAACCATCAACGCACCCCCATCCACGGATCGACCTTGGCTAGCATTGCTTAACCTCGAAGATCGTCCCTTGCTGCAGTTATTATTTAGCCACGAGCGCCCCAGTTAAATTAAAAAACGTCATAAAATACCAATTCTCAAAATAATGCAGACCTAAGGAGCAATCCAAGAAACAGTAAAACAAAGAATCCACGTAAAAACCATAAGTAAAGTAATTAAAGGCATCTTTTTATTCTCATTTACATACAGAGACATTTTATTTTTAAAGCGTTATTAACAAGATTAAACTCATCTGCCCTCAAAACGTTATTGTACTGTAAACACACACAAATATGTGTTTATGATATCCTAAATACCGAGCGATGACATACAAATCGTAATAAAAGAATTTTATTGTAAGTAAATATGTAATGTATTTAATAATAACACGTATTGGAATCTTGGTCATCACACTTATCACACTAATATTATAAAAGGCGAAAGTTTGTGAGTGTGTGTGTATGTTTGTTACATCTTCACGCGCAAACGGATGAACCGATTGTGATGAAATTTTGTATAAAGACTGTTTGAGTCCCGGGAAAGGACATAGAGTGTCCCGGGAGTATGTTCCCTTGGGATAATTTTCGACGATCACCCGGGCGGAACCGCGGGCAGCAACTAGTGTCTTATAATTTTAAAAGGAAATTTAGGTTATTATCAGAGATCGGAATAGGTAGACAGACTATATTTACCTAATGTTCGTGGAAGTAAGTAACATAGAGTTGATAATACCTCCTGTAAAAGCCCGGAATCATAAACATGACGATTGTATCCCGGGATTTAAGAAATTGCAAATTACTTTTTGCGCTTTGAATACCTTTGAACAAAATTATTATATTGAAGAATCTTATTATGTTTTTAGAGTTGTCAAAATGATCGTCAACGGCAAAGTCCGCTCAAACTTATTAACCTTTTGAACTCCAGAGCATAAACGCGTCGGCCGGCGTGCCCCCGACGCTAAGCCACAAATTCGCCGTACTTTTTTGTCACATATTTGTGACGTTGGGCGTGCAGGGCTCGCGCTTGCTTGTCATGTATACGTGACAATGACGTTCAAAAGTTTAAAGCAGAATCTCGTCGTACCCGCAATATGCTTTGCGCTAGTTAGTTTCGAACTATCTTTACTTCCAACTTGTTGCTAATACCTACAATTAACCTTTTGAACGCCATTGTCACGTATACACGACAAGCAAGCGCGTGCCCTGTACGCCAAACGTCACAAAAATGTGACAAAAAGTACGGCGAATTTGTGGCTTGGCGTCGGGGGCACGCCGATGCGATTATGTTCTGGCGTTCAAAAGGTTAATTGGATCTATGTGAGATGAATCACCCTTAATTATCTAGTTATTTATTAAATGCTCATTATATTTACACGCCTCCCGACACGTGTAGGTATTAGCGTTACTCATATGTTTTGCTTGCTATTCTGGCACAAATACATTAAAGTTTCCTTGTCTGCTATTTTGTTAGCGAAAACTTGTGCATTTGTTAAGTGATTATGTGCGGTTAATTTGCTTGGTAATTTACAGCCTGAAAACCCCATTGTTATTACGTACAAGCTAATGCCCGCGGCTTCTCTCGCGTTAGTTTATTGTTATTTTCCCTAACCTATAATCTATAACATAGACAACAATGTGGTTCCAGAAAATGCCCGACGATATCGCGGGAGACCCAGGTGAAGATGGCGGGACGAGCTTGACGCCTATCGGCAGGATTTGAGGCCTTCGGTCTGAATTGGGACACAATTGGCTAAAATAAAATAATAAAAAATAATCTATAACCATCTCCACGGTCCCATCTATCTCTGTACCAAAATTCATCAAAATCAGTTCGATGATTTAGCTGAGAAAGCGCAAATAAATATTCAAACTCATTTTCGCATTTATAATAAAAAGTTAGGATTCAGCTTTAACTTTATGTATTCCACTTTAGGCCAAAGACCTCTCACACATTTATGAAAGTATTTTAGGTCATTCTAATCCAAGGTTCACCCAAACCGTCATTTCCCTATTTGTCGCAAAGTTCTAAGCCGCGCTCCAAAGCGACCCACTTAGCCACCGCTGTTTACTAAGCATATCTAAGTTCGACCGGGAGCCTTCTGCACTCGCCAGTGGTCGCTCAAGTGGGAAAGGTCACTGACTATTTAAAAAGCTGGCCATGTCATGACCTATCAACTAGATTTAATCTAGCAGAGTGATAAAAAGTTGGGACAAAATATCTCTTGCAGAAGTGAATCAACAACGCGAGCATTCGAGAAGAGTCATCGCTTTCATTCGATTCGTCAATGAAACGCCTTGAACATACGAATTAAATGCAAATTTTACATGTCTTCCCGAGTCTCCGTATAAGTTTATGTCAACCTTGTAATCCTTCCAATAATGTTACGATGCAACCTTGCAGTGTTTTGCCAATGATGTTTCCAAATTCCGACAGGATTTCGGTCTAATCATTATTCTCTGCAGTCTGCAGCTCGAAAAAAGGATACAGGATACACCGATATCCTAAAACCCCAGATAATAAAACAGCGATTAGGACTGACCTTCTCAATTAATGTTTCATCTGAGAATATATCGATTAATAAATTGATGCACAATAACAAGAAAAAAAGCGATTCAAAGAAATTTGAAGGTTCAGACAGCAATTAAAGTGACAGCTTGTCGTAAAATATTTCTAGTTCCGTACAAATATTGACTCAAATGTAGACGAAAATAAAAGTCCTTGTTGACATAGTACATGAAATAGACAGTGTTGATATCACAGCACCAGCTGATAACAAGGACGGGCAACAGTATGCGGAAGAGATGGCCGATGACCTTATTCCAGAAATGCGCGTTTGCGTTGATGATTGTGATGACATTTTTACTGCGCTGTGGTGTTCCGCTGTCATTGATGATTACAAAGAAGGTCTGTGTCACATATTTGTCTTTCAATTTAGTACTAACAATTACGTTGAGCTAGCTGTCAAGAGCAGATCCTAAGAGAAAAGAAAGATTAACCTTTTGAACGCCATTGTCACGTATACATGACAAGCAAGCGCGTGCCCTGTACGCCAAACGTCACAAATATGTGACAAAAAGTAGGTACGGCGAATTTGTGGCTTAGCGTCGGGGGCACGCCGATGCGTTTATGCTCTGGCGTTCAAAAGGTTAAGAGGACCACTGCCGAAGGATGTCACTTTTCGTAATAAGATGATGTTAACTCTAAGGTTAAGGTTGACAGGGTCAACCTTCAAATGAAAGAGGATAAAGTGGAAAGAAGGAGAGAAACATGAGACAAGTGCGGGAAGATAATGATGATTCTTGGGTTAAGAGTTGTATCCATTACACTAAAGGCTCTATCAAAGACAGTTCTGTTAATACTGATGGTAAACGATCTACCTACGTAAAACCCCCTTCTACCATCGGAAGAAGCAACGCACTGCAAGTTACCATCCCTACCTTGTTGCTACTCAACTAATTCGCACTAAACGTTTCCAAACGTCTTTTATAATGCGCAAAGCAAAAGAGTGGAACTCTCTGCCTACGTCTGTGTTTCCGAACGCATACAACCCTAATCTCTTCAAAATTAGAGTGAAGAGGCTTCTTCTGGGTAAGCTCGCTCCATCGTCGACTTTGTCTCTGTCATCTATGACCTAGACTAGAGTCAAGAGCAAACCCATATTAAATAATAAAAAAAACAGTTTATTCCGGCTCATCAGTTTTGGCTATGCAGCAAAGTAGCTGTAGGGTATGCATACAGCTTAAAACTTAATTAAATTACTGAGCCGTGTTATCACACGCGACCGGCCTGCCTATTGAGTATCGTAAACAATTTCATTCATTTACACGTGTTTTCATTAACGTTTCAACACGCTGCTTAATGTTTATTTCCATTATAATTACTTTCGCAGCAATGTTCACTAAAACGGGAAGGAATTTCGCGTTGTCATTCATTATGCTTGCTAAGGAATAGTATTCGGTCTCGTCAGCTTCTCAGGTTTCATGCTGATAAGGATCGTCTAGTTGGTCTTCATTTATAGTTTGAACGGATGTTTGATAATAAGATGTTGTCGTGTAATTAGAAATATTCGACTAATCCAGCATTAGTTGATCAATATTGACAAAACGTCACTCATAAACTTCCATAGTTATTTCCAGTTCGTATCGTATATGTGGTTCTCTATTACAGATCCAATCGAATATGATTACGATATTTAGCATTTAAATAAGTCAGATTACAGGTTACTCCTCGCGAAACAACACAAATACTATCCAGCAAAATCAGAATTTAGCGTTAATTATTTTGGTTAATTAATTCGTAACAACAAAATATTTGCCGGAAATCGGACTGAACAGGAAGTGGATTTCGAATAGAAACCGTGATAATACAAAATGATCTTTATGTGTGAAGCTATTGGAATGCAAATCAATTAAACTGGTCTTTAGTCAGTATGCAGATCACTGATTCTCTAAATTGGATGTAATAAATATGCATGGCATGAGAGCTCTGTGCTAAAGTCCTATCTACATAGCAAAATGGACGTATAATACATTGAAAATGCTCACCCCAGTTTTCCAACTAAATGTCAATGATAAATGAATGATATTTATTTTGTAAGTAGGTTAAACGTAACACTTTTACACGTCAATCTTTTTTGGTCATTTTTAAACTAGATGAGGCCGGTGTTTCCTAGCCGACTACCCTGAGAAGAAACACCGAAACAAACTCAGAGGTCCAAGTCTCTTTTAAAGTCCATACAATCGTATGAGAACCATGTAGGTTAATGTCTGAAGTGGGAAATTCCCATAACTGTCACATATTGTAAGACCAGTAACTCTGACACCTATGTATCAGAGATGAAAGAACTAACTGATAATTCGTAGACTTTAAAACAAAGAAGAAAAATCTGGGTAATCCAACAGAAATCGGAGATAATCTACAGTCAGATAAAATAAACAACAGAGACGATAAATATTCAATCAAACATCCCAGACCAACCGCAAAAGCCATAATCGTCAAGCAACCCGCCACGACTTTGCGAATATAATCCAGCGTCTGCTGTATAAATAAACAGAGTTGCGTTTGCGCAGCGCCCAAACGATGTTTTGGTCTTCCGCGAGAATAGCTAAATATATCTGCATTACCTTGATATTGAGATTGTTTCTTCACAGATTTGTTTGTTGTTTCGGCGTCGTAATGTTTCGAGTGGGTTGGTAGAATAACCCATGGAGCTAGTTAGGTTAACCTTGGCTGAGAATCTTTGATTGTAACATTATCTTTCTTTCGATCGACACCATCATCGACAGCTTCAAATTTCCCATTTCTTAGCATTTAAACCGTTTCTTAAAGTTACAAGAGATTGATTCCCTTCCTAAACTTACTTCTAAAAATATTGGCCTCAAGTTTAACCTTACAACAACGTATATAAATATCTTGTTTAGTTTTGGATTTAACTGTTTTTTTTCTTGGCTCCAAGGACTACAGGATGAAGCCCTATTTGTCGCTCTATTTGCTAAGATGTACAAACATACAATTTCCAAACGGTTCACTTCATGTTGACTCTAACATTATCAAGTTTTGGACAAGCAAACATTTAAACTGTCTCAATGTTAATCCGTTGTCTTAGCACGTATCAACTGCGACATGTGGCCGGACATTTAATGCTTTTTTAAAAAAAGCGATCTGTTTTTCCTCATTCACAACGACGTACCTTGTCTTCCTTATTCCACCTACTATCTTTTCATTACCACCATTGTACTTACATTTAGCGCAAAGAAACCTATCAAGTTTTATGTTTCTTGGAATGGCTAGGTTTACTTTATTAGTTTCATACTGTTGCGAAGCGTCTTCTCAAACCGGCTAGGACCGGTTTCGCAAAACGATATCTGGTTTGCACCGGTATCCGGACTATGTGAAACGCTTATGGTGTAAGCCATGTCAGCAATACTGGCGGAAATGCTATGAGGTTGTTAGATTTTTGTGGAGACTGTGATGAAGTGAAGATATAGTTGGTACAATTTTCCTTTCATAATGTTATTTGATTTCACAACGATTTCTTTGTTCATTTTATAAATGCTCCCATCTTCGAGGTATGCAAACGAAGATCTTTTGGAAACTATAACTAGGTTCCCCGTCTTGAAGATACTAAATTCTTGGCAAAGTTTCGCTCCAAGTTTTCGAGAATAAAGGCCATATCTGAGTAGTTGCGTAGTTATATCCCTTTTCACTTCAACTTGCGCTTCTTCAAGTTTGAGTACTTGAGTATCCTACTTAAAAGTTTTATTTGGGCAACTAGTCGGTACCTGAGGCTGGTGACTCGTTAATATGAATGAAGATTTTTCTTCTAGTAACTTTGTTGTAAAAGAAGCAGTATCGCAGGTCCTTTAACCAAGGTTATCAGATCAAAATTCTCAGTAGTCCCTTTCATTGCTGATTACAGATAACTCAAAAGTCGCACTTACAGGATGAAAAGCTAATTAGCAGTTTCCTCCAGTTGACCTAATTAAGGCAATTAAATTCGTTGCCGGCTGAAATTGAGGAAGGTTTTCGATATAAACCGAATATTTCACGAAGTTTCCTCAGAAGGAATTTCAAATTTGGTTTCATATTTCGTGAGTCACTTCCCATCTTAAGTGTTTGAATAACAATTTTACTCAAAATTTGCTTAATTTGAATTATCCGCTTTTCCATAATATTTGCAAAGATGGCCCTAATTAACTAAAGATACCCTTCTGAAGGTAATGAAGTGTGATGAAAGACTTGGAAATTGCTACTAGAGGATGAGTAGATATTCCGTGTACCATGTTAATCAAAGCTGTTGACTTAGGCACGTACTTTGGGCACTTAATCTCTCCAGCCACTCCTGACCTGACCTTTGCGAAATTCTATAAATAGGCTGTACATGTAGGCTGATGAAAGTTATTTAAGATTCACGATTATGTTGCCCTATAAATTGCCTAAACTTGCCAAACTCAATTTTCTTTATTGAGTAATTTGTAATGATTGTTTTCCTTAGTTTACTCCTTCTAAATTCTACTGGTGATGACATGGAAAAGACTTTGACAAACGTTAAATTAATGCTGTGTTTTGTTCTTCATAATTACAGTTAAGTACTTAAGGCCTAAAAGGCTTAACTGAGGTCCAGGTTTCGCAAAGGATCTTAATGAAGTCTAAATTCATTATAACTTCTTGTCATTTTAAGTCCTTAACTGTGTTTTTATAGATTGTATGAAATTTTATTTCTTTGTTTTATTCAAACATGTCTTCAACCTTATCAGTATTTTTATTAAGTTCAGAGTTGATAGCAATTACTAACAATAGTTCAACATTTGATACAGAGCATTCGCCTATCACGTTCGGTATGCGACTGGTTAAATTTTATCAGTGACCCTTAACTATCTCAAGATATGAAGGTCGATTCTGCGTAGCGTTTGATGGTACACTCACGTTTTCTGAAACTGTTCGGACGTGATGTGGAAAGTGCAACTAGTAATTGGTGATCTCATTAAGATGACGCAGCTGATAATCTTCTAATACTTAGCAGTTCCGGATCTTGGATCTTATTGTCAGAAAACACACAACATAACCCAGTAAAAGAAGGGCCTTCGTGTAGTTGAACAAATATTTTCCTTTTGATGTTTTTTTAAGTGTATAAAAAAGGATAACAGCCTGAATTATTTTTAATATCAGCATAAATGTCGGAAATGATTCCAAGGGACCATATTCCCGGGATAGAAAGTAGCCTGTTTGCTATTCCAGAATATATAACTCTGTGACAAATTTCATCCAGATCCGTTCACCCGTTCGGGCGTGATTTAGTATTAAACATCCATCCATCCAAACTTGCGTATTTTAAATAATAGTAACATGTTTTGGAAGATAAGATTTCTTAAGCTTCCAAAACCAAGCTGACGAAGCCACGTATAATTTAACTTTTAGTCTTAATATCTTAAGATTGGTGACTTCTACAGAGTCAAAGACAATAACACGTGCGCCAACTAATTAGTCGAAACAATGGATCTTACAAGTGTCAGTAAACGTGTTGAAGACGTCAACAATAATGATTATGACAATGTCTGAGTGACACTGATGGAAGTTGCTTTGTAAGGTTTAGCATTTAAATGGATGTTATGGGTTATTTGGTAATGCTATTGAATGTAGTTGAAATGATCGTCTGGTTTTGGGAACGGTCCTTCGAGCCGGATAACTTTTGATAGTCAATCCAATCTTTCCCTTTGTGTTTTTCTTTCTCGATTGATTTGATATCAGCGTTATTCGCCTTTCGAAAAGACATTTCTATTTTGCAACGTCTAGCAAGAATTTCTCATTCTTACATAACACAAGAAAAAATCCGAATAGCCAAATGTTTCCGACCCTACCTTAACCTTTGCTCATCCAAGCACAGATATTGATCATTCAGATGACGTCACTCGGCCTCAGCCGCATAAGCTACAGAACCAGGGATTAGTATTGCCAAATGATACGGATAGTGAATCCGAATGCCGGGGAAGTCAAGGGCAAGCCCATTTTACGTAATATCGCTGACAGATCCCCGTTTTTGTGGATAAACGCGTATATCTTTGTGAGCGGCAAAAACAAGGGCTTTCGGTATCTAGGGTTGAAGGCAGATTTAGGTGGAATAGTTCTTTTATAATGCTATGCAAAAAACACGATTAATCTTGTAGCGTAGTGTCTCATTGTTCTCACATCGCCTACATCTTTTTATTTATATGTATATACTAGCGGTCCCGACAGACGTTGTCCTGTCCGAACGTTTGCTTTGTGTATGACGAAAAATTATTGAAATCGATTGCAGTTCCACCTACCGGATCCAATTGTGAATCTAAGCCATTCTCGAATCCACTGGAATTAAAGTACTAATATCGCTATTAAAAAAAAGGGGTTGATGTTAGAAGGGTGAAAATTTAGGATTGGATGTATTTTTAAAACCGAATCATAAATAAATTAAAATTAAAAAAATACCAAAAAATAAAAATTTGGGGTGGACCACCCTTATCAGACCTACTGAATACACACAAAATTTCACAAGAATCGGTTCAGCCGTTTCGGAGGAGTTTGATTTGGACACGAGAATTTTCTATATTAGATTTTTAACAAGCCATGCTCAATAAAGGAAGAATTTTGTAGTCGTTTAGCTTCATATAAATATTTGCGCAAGGTCACCTACATAGCTTGAACCTCTCGGTTTAAAAGATTTATCCCAGCGAGCGCTACTTCAACCCGCATTTCCGAGTTAAGTCTGCACGGAGCGGCGAGATAAGCTCTTTTCCCGGCAATACTTAATGAGTTGTTTTCTCTAATTCTCAGAGATGGTATGCTTTCTCCGTGATTAATGTAGGAAAAAACGACATTAAAAGCATTGCTCCCATCTCCGAGATGTTTGATCGTGAGCCTATTCAGAACTTCGTCGACAAGTACGCAAACTTTGACGTCACTCACAATCTAAAGAACAACTCGAGTCGAAACTTAGCCAAAGCCCTTGACAACAACTTATGTTTGAACTGATCTTGAAAACTTCCGGAGTGAACTGTAGTCCCTATCGAATTATTCACCATCTTCCTACAGCATTTTCAAGGATTTATCGAAATTAATTCCCTTAAATCCGTTGTTGTCTATAAATAACATGAAGTTGTTTGCTCACCCCACGATCTTCGAGGATTAGACTGAATAAATTAAACTTCGCAATTACCCGAAGGCGAATAACGTCGTCAAGGTAAACTCCCTCTAAATAACACGAATGAATGAAGCTATTGAACAAACTGCGTGCGTGACTGCCGTAATAAAATTAGAGATAAATTACATAAGACCATTTTGTTATTAAATATAAGCGTAGAACACGCACGTTATGTAAAACATGATTTTATAAGCTTGAATGAAGAATAATATGCGGGTACCACTGTTTTAGATAACTTATTGTTTGTGTAATTTTGAAAGCAGCTTTACGAAGATCTAAAAGGGGAACTCTTATAGACTTTTCTCCTGAAGAAAACTCTTGATGGTTTCGAAAAAAGTGAAGGACTATTCTTGGTGAGGTAAGCTTGCCAAAATTGTGACTTACCAGGCTTCTTCATGAGTGGCCCATATTATCATCCTAATAAAACAGGATCATCTTGAGGATTCCAGCAAAGACGGCCTGCCCAATAATGAAACTTTTAGTACTTATAGAATTGCTTCAAATAAAATAAATTCGTGGGAGAGTTTTTTTTTTAGATTCCATTCGATGAAGAAGCCCATAAATGTCAATTTATGTTCTGAAAAGTAATAATCCGAAATCTTCGAGAAGATCGGCGAGCAGACGAGGCAGAACAATCAAGTTTGATGGCAGTGTTATTCAGAATTCGCGTTTTTCCCGTGAAGCCGTTAATCCACTTATTTGCCAAGTAAAGCCAAGTTATTTGCATGAAGTACAGGTTCATTGCAACACTTAGTTGGAACACGTGACCTCGCGGTTGCGTGCGTTTAAATTGTTGAGCTATTAAGGTTTGACAATTACAATCTTCATGTCACTGTGTTTAATTATACACTGTTTGAAGTACTTGGTTATTAAATGTAATGGCTTCTGTTTCCCACCGTTGATCAAAGTGGCCAATTGGCTATTACTCTATTCACTTGAGCTGTCTTTTATAGCTTAGTGCGTGTGTATAGGATAAGTGTTTGGCATGTTCGTTCTTTGTTACGCATTTTTCTTTATACCGTTTTCGTCCAAGTATGATTTATTGCACGCCATCTCGATTGGAGCAATTGCCCGCATAGGTCCTCTGTCACGTTTGCGCACCGGCAATTGTGCCGAGTACTCGTAATCGGTTGGATTGCTCTCATCAAATTGCTCCCCTGTCCCCTCGACCTTCTGGTCGTTAATCCTTCCATTTGAGGCACTTTGATGTTCGCAGTCCCCTTCAGTAACAATGTTTGTCCTGTTGTTGCTAAAATTATAGTTAAGCGATTCTGGTACAACGAGTGTCAATAAAAACCGGCCAAGTGTGAGTCGCATGAGCGGTTCCGTACCATCGTATTTTTATTATTTGTTGTAATAGCGGCAACAGAAATACACTACACACTCTGTGAAAATATCAACTGTCTAGTTACGGTTCATGAGATGCAGCCTGCTGACAGACAGACAGACGGACGAACAGCGGAGGCTTAGTAATAGGGTCCCGTTGGCCTTTGGGTACGGAACCCCAAAAAGGCACATTAACATGGAAACTCAACATTGACTTTGTTATCACTTGCTTTTTTAAGTTTCTTTGTTTTGTCCAAACTGTTCTCATCTTAGTCATCATAACCACACGTGCCTTTTTTCCACGCTTAGTAATGACAACTTTATAACTGACTAGCGGACGTCACGCGGTTTCACCCGCGTTGTTCCCGTTCCCGTAGGAGTACGGGGATAAAATTTAGCCTATGTTACTCGCTGATAATGTAGCTATACATTGCTGAAAGAATTTTTCAAATCGGTCCAGTACTTTTTCAGTTTATTCGTTACATACAAAAATACAAATCTTTCCTCTTTATACTATTAGTATAGAAAAAAACAGAAAAAAATGTTTTCATAAAATTGTTTCCACTTTATGTGAAGCAGTCAAGGATATTTCACTCTAAACCTATTTAGTGTAATGATAGCTAATGAAGAATATTTTCTTTAGTTCTTCATTTAGCGTCGTTTAATAGGTCTTGGAACCAATTTACATAATTGGTCGTTTTATTATTCCTATTATTGGGTACCTTGTAATTGAGCAAGGAAAACCTTGTCTAATTAAGGTGAGAGCCTTCGAAATTAGCTAGGTTAACCCTAGCTTCAGTTTTTTCATAAAGCTTATTAAACCTTCCCTTTTTTACTTGTACTTGGGATACCATGAATACACCGATAGCCAGAAACCTGTAAAAACTTGTCATGTGTCAAAAATGTGACCCAATATTTCAGCCGGTCGATTCTGTAAACTTGACGAAGTGAAGGCTTGGGTGAAGTGATCACGAGGTGAGCTGTCAATACATATAATCAAGATGGAATGACAGCTCACTTCGTGATCACGTGACATCTTGATTATATGGATGGACAGCTCACCTCGTGATCACTTCACCCAAGCCACTTCACTTTGATATGTTTACAGAATCGACCGGCTGATTTACAAAGAATGACACCATCAAATTCACACTGTAGAAGTTTAAGTTCCAAAGAGTCATCGGACCGTGAACGGATCAAAGTAGCTGATACGCTAAACATTTCTTTAATCTCCACAAAGTATGAAATTCAGATACCGGTGCTTCGGCGACGTTCATTTTAATTTCCAATAGGTTCAGCTGAGTTATGGAGACGAAAGTTGAAAGAATTTACATAAATCACTCCGCAAAATCAATAATAAAAATGCACACATGAGGCATTTATATGCCTAATCTGAACAATCTATATTTATCTTTTTTGTAAATAATCCTGCGCAATATCTATATCGATGACATTCTAATTATCCCATTAAGGGAAAACTACAAATATGATCAAAATAAAACACTAAAAAATATTTAACAAGATTTATTTATTATTTATTTATTCATATTATGTGGCTCATGAATATTTACAGTATGTATTCAGCAGTTTCTGTTTGTACATTTGTACGCAATAGAGCCTGAAATAAATTTAAGACATGCTTAAATGATGCAAGACAACCAGAATATCTTCCCTTAAAGCAACTCATTTGTTCACAAAAGTATCAGCCGTTGTTATCAATAAAATATTCATCAGCCAATCATACTTCCGAATCAAGTGGATACGTTGATTGAAATTTGAATTTGAAAATGGAACGAACGAACGCCCTTCGGCGAGCGTCGGCCGACGATGTCCGAACGGATATGAAATCGTTATGTTACAACACGAGCGCGCGCGAGCTCCGTCGGGAATTCGAATTTCGTATTTCGTACATTCACGAAGATTGCGTTGTTTTTTATTGGCTGGGAATTATTCTAGCGATAAACGGATTTGTTCGTGTTTTATGATTAGAAATGCCTTTGATTTTCGAACTGGCTTCTTTCATCAAACTCAAAGCGTCAAAATTATGTGTAGGAAAGTATTTCGCCTTATGAATTAGAAATGTAGTCCTTAGATATGTGAGATTGAAAATGCGTAGAAATTCTTGAGAAAATTAGTCAGTCCCACAGAATACCGAGTAACAGCTGAATTACCTTATTACCGCTTTCCATTATTCCTTGTCGAGTACTTTGTGGAATGCTTCGCATGGCTGGACTTATGACATTATGGACGTCCTCTTTACTTCCCAGATACAGCTTCTAAGTCCTTATATCCGTATTTCTTCGTTAATCTAGTATTCCGTGGATTTAAAAGCAATAAGGTTTTCGTTTTAACATTCTTTCAATACAAGTTCTATTTGAATATCCACGTTGCCATAGGTAACGTGGATATGCAAATACATCAACAATCAATGTCAACGTTACAATCATTGACATTGATTGTAACGTTTCAAAACCCTTTTATTAAAAAGCAGGCATTTAACAAATAGCAGGTACTTAATTTTAATATCGTGCCACTGCTAATGACTCCAATGTTTTAAAATGGACACTTTATTGCAAGTCGTAACAATCACAAATGATTAATGACCCAACTGTTAGCTTCTATACTAATATAATAAAGCGGAATAGTTTGTTTATTTGAACGCGCTAATCTCTGATGCTACCAGTCGAATATGGAAAATTATTTTTGTTTATGATTGCCACATTCACGAAGAAGGCTATACGGGACCGGGAATATGCGCGTACGAAGTCGCGGGCAAAAGCTAATTGCTAATAACACTGAAACTAAAATAATTATTAACCTAGATAAGAATAATTGAATAGGTGATAAATATAATACTTAAGAGGAAAAAACCTACGTATGTGTAACAAGGGTACAAGCAAATACCGATAGTTTATGCTATGTGGACGACTGCATCGTGACACAACTCGGCACAAGGTCAATTGATATTAGCAGTTTAATCGATATTAACGTACAACAAAACCAATGTATTGGCGCGTTTGTATTTTCAATGGACTCAGAAGCTCAATTTCCTAGCTTAGAAAACACTAGACTGAACGCGATTGTTGTTGCGATCGATTGTGACCAAATTAAAATAAGTCTAGACGTTTTAACTGTTTATGGCGCAAATAAGTAATTTACATGTGAACTAGAATATTAATTAACAAACGTGGAAAGGCAAAGTCTCTGCCGCCACGTTATTGACAGACTGACAGTTTCAACAATAGTTGATTCGTTCGAAGCCGCCGACATGACAGATGACGTCTTTCGATTGTAATGTAATGTACGAGTATCGTACATTGTCTCAAACTTAGAATAGAGAACTTGTATGAAAAGAACTTACAGTATGTTCACACAATAGTTAGAATAGAACAGGGATAATGTAACGGTTTCATTCAAGTGGCATGTTGTTTATTGACATAGTTTGATTATAAGATTGAAAGCTGACCTGAAAAGTATTTCTAAAAAACCGGCCACGTGTGAGTCGGACTCGCGCACGAAAGGTTCCGTATATCTATAAAAACGGTAAAAATCATGTCTGTTTTATAGGAAAACAAATATATAAGGGGGGCCCCTTAAATATTTGTTTTATTTTAAGTTAATTATTTATTTTTAAAGTGAATGTATATTTTAACTTAATATTCTGTGAATATTTCAAGCGTCTACCCTGTCGCCGTTATCAAAAACGAGCAAAAAAATCACGTTTGTTGTATGCGAGGCCCCCTTAAATATTTATTTTATTCTGTTGTTTAGTATTTGTTGTTATAGCGGCAACAGAAATACATCATCTGTGAAAATTTCAACTGTCTAACTGTCACGGTTCATGAGATACAGCCTGATGACAGACATACGGAAAGCAGAGTCTTAGTAATAGTGTCCCGTTTTACGTTTTGAGTACGGAACCCTAAAAATTAAGTTAATTTTTGCGTGCAGGGGTTGCTGTTTCAAATTCAAGTGTAGTTGTAATAATCAAACATAGTGGCTTCAGTTCAGTCAGATATCTTCCTATGTTCTTGCCTAATATAGTCATAACTTACAGCCAGGGCTCTCTCGGGCTAGCCTTCATCTGATCTTCTGCCAATTCTCTTCTGTAACCGAAAATCTTGCTGAGTTTCTTTCTTCTTTCAGTTTACCTATTCCATTTAAAGTCCTTACCAGCGACCTTGTTTTGTTTCTTTCACTATTTCAGGTTTTGCTGATGTTGGCCTTTTATTTGAAACTGTACTACTGACGTCATTTCAACTCCGAACATCCACTTTCAACGCGTATTGATAATACGAACCGTATTGTCTTTATTATAAAAAGGAGGCTATATTATGTCGTCTTCTTTTAATGCGCATTGTACCGTTATACTATTATTGTGTGTTGGTACAACTGTCGTGTATTTCAAACGTAAAGTTTGTGTTGTTTTATCTGCTTCAGTGTCATTAGGGCTGGAACCAGTGCTTCAGTCCTTGACCTAGCACTAAGCAGTGCTAGCACTAACTTCTTACAAGACTTTTTCTTCTTAATGTAAGGTCAGGAAATTGTCTCTTAGTTCTTATTTAGAAAATTCCTTAAAGTGAAATTGTAGCTTAATTAGTTTTGGACACGATCCCCAGTCTTCGTCCTCCATTTAATTAGACTTAGTTTGGTAGCTTTTTGGGACACTCTTTTTTGTAGTAAATGTTTTAAACTTTGTTCCCCATTCCTCGTTGTTACAAATTACCAGTAAGTACACAACAACTCAAACGGAACTCCTTTCGTCACCTAGGAGCCGATCTTATCCCTGTTCAATCGCTTCTGGCTACCAGCAGTGATTCTTTATCGTTCTATCATCATTGACCCTGATAAAGCTTCTATTGTGACAACCATATATCTGAAGACGTTTATTGGATGCTAATCAAACTTGTCAACCAATTATTTAGAGACATGTAGTGCATTTAGTTAACAGACAATAGTGTTACATAGAACCTAGCAACGGTTCTATATCTGTGTTCTTATATCTGACTCTGACAAATAAGCTTTTATCTCCATACGTCACAAAGATAACTAAAACTATCACAAGCCATAAAAATATGCAACATTTTTGCTGGGACTTTTTGATATATTGAAAGCAAATATTTATGCTCAACTAATGCCTTCATCACGACTTTTATATTGTATTACGATTCCTCCCCGTTCAACTCGGCTCAAACATTAGTATTCCCTCCCTTTATAGAGGTAAACACGACGATATTTGCGAGAATATTGCTTGGAAGGTTGACAGACATACTTGCAAGAAAACGCCTGTTGTAGTACTTGTAGTAAAAATAATGAGGCTTATACTTTGATTTAGCAAAATATGATGATGGTTTACATACGTTAACAGCATGCATAAATCACTCTTATTATTCACCTGTTTAACCTCCGCCTTCGTGATCATTTTATTTTAAAACTATAAACTTCCAACGGTCTGTTCATTTTAAAGCATTCGAGGAATTTAAATTTTACTCCGATACGCTCCAACATTGTCATGATATTGGATTTCTCTTCAATGTTGCATTTTGTCAGTTATTTTTAAAAGGCAATATCCTTCGCATGCACGCCCTCGATTTACTTGAAGAGGCGTTGAGACTTGTTGAAGATTTATTGTCCTTACAAACTACGTCCCTTCAGCTTTTTAAACGTTTTGAATCCTCCCGCAAGTTCGATTGCGCGTGCATGTCGTTGTCAATTGCCTTATACTTCCCGAGGTAATAGACTCAACTAGGGGGTTTGTAAAGGGTGTCTGGAGGATGATAACAAAACTATGCATCAGCAAATGCGTGATCATCGATTTGTGAGGAAGTAGTGAAGTAGCTACCATGGTGCCAGTAGATGTCATGATACTTTATGGTAGCAAGTCTATTAGGAAGCCGCGAAGATGTACAGTAGCGAATGTGTACGAACTAAAATTATTTCTAATGGTCTACATGTGCACAGCTTTATTTTGCACGCGTAGGCTCAACTATTTATATGACGCGTTACGACATTTTGATCGCAGATTTTAGTATGTTCACGCTCTTTCCTCCATATGGGTTGAAGTAGTTACTACAGTTATATCGAAACGAGCTGTGCTAGAGCAGTAATATAGGTAAGTTTAAGAAACAATAAGACAAGCTTAGAAAACTTTCATCAGAATTTCAGTTTCCCGAAAAAATAACTTTCCTCTTAACAATATCTGTATCGTCAACTGTTATAATGCCATACACCAATAGCTCTTCAAATTGTGTCTTAAGATCTTTTATATGACCCAATTTATCTTTTACCCATGAGAGGTCTGAAATAAGATAATCCAGTAAAAGGTCTCGGTAAAAATGTGAACCAAATATATTCAAGCCACGACTCTGAACTCACAAATGTAACATGCAAGAAGACATTTAAGAAAGCAACACTTGACATTCAATAATCGTCGTATCGAAAACGTGTAGGTCACATTCCTAATAAAATATTTATATATAAGACGAATGTAATACAAAATTTATCGGGAGGCACGTGTAAGTAAATTTTACGTTAGGATTTTCTAGAATTCTTGGGTATTATGTTCTAAATCTTGACCCAGCTTTGGTTTTCGTTACGCTTAGTAAGTAATATTTAATTATAAGGCCAATCCATGTTTGGAAGTGCAATATTATAATCCTAGATTGTTATCAGGTGATTTGTCACATGAACACTAATTAATCAATCGAACTAGTAAGTTCAAATAGCAATTAACTGTCTTCTTTATTCACACACAGATAACTTACAACTGAGATAGTTCTGCTTGTTTTAGTCGCACTTTTTAAATCAGGCATTTGTTTTTCATCGTTTGGCAAGCCAATCGACTCAAGAAATAATGAAACTGCAAAACAAAGCCCCATTATCTTACAATTACTCCACAACAAAACCTCTTAAGCCTACCACAACCCAAAAAGAAAACCACAACCATATTCCATAACACCGCACCTAAATCCACGTGAGAAAATCTTTAAAATGTTTATAGTCCATAAACCAGGACGGTACGTAACACGAATGAGCTGTTATGGTCGTCAAGAAATCAAAATCCTATCGAGAATCGCAACAATAGATCGTAAAATTATTAATCGAAGGTGCCATGTTATTGAGGACTTACATAAAGGTCGATTGTGAATGAACCAGATTGATTATGAAGACAAACAAAAGCAAAAGTTTTGATTCAGACTTGGGCCCAATATAGACCCTTATGGGATACCGTAAACAATTTATACAGAATTTTCATACCTGGCTGAGCAATGTGCAAATATATTACAGAGGGGAAAGTTTTGTATTATAGGGATTCGCCGACAAACGTTTTACAAGATTTACGATGAAACCTGGCTAAATCTGAACTCGTTCACGTTGATCTATTCAATAATACGCCAAACTTCCAGATTGTGTTTTGCCACGTGCCTTCCACACACGTATCGCAAACGTGATCAGTCACATGTCTCGCCCCAACCTAGACGTTTAATATCAGCCACCGATAATCCGACTCACAAAACTGAAAAAAAAAAAAAAGTTTTAAGAGGCTTCAATTAAAATTGGCTTTATTCAACTTTTTAATTACAGTTTGATAGCAGTTTCCTCCCAAGCTAATACAAATATTAGCTTCATTATCCTAACTGCTAGATTTTCTATATTACCCGGTTTAATCATGTTACAGGTAAATTTTCTTTTCGCAGCAATTTACCCACTCAAGTCTTAAATATTATATGACCTTAGTATCGTTTTCTTGTATCTAATAGAAAAGATAGCCCGAGAAAATAAATGTAATTCTAACAAAGATAAATGGCCCGAAAATAAGCCCCGAATTGGAAATTACACGAAGTTTCTGTTGAAATTCTTCGGTCCTTCACTGTCAAGTATTCATCAACATTTGTGTTTGATTGATGCTACTAACTTCGCTGTTTTCGGCATTCGGGAATTTTCCCTTTAGAGCCCTTTTCGTGGCTCATTTCACATTGTTTTCAACCATTATCATTTTCCAAAGGTCTACCGAATCTAAATGGTTTCTGCTTTAAGTATGTTAATAACTGAAACAGTAATTTGGGCCATTGGCACAAATTGTAAGCCGTGAATCAGGAATTTAGACACGAAAACGAGTATTTAGATATTTATCGCGCCTAGAAATGGTAATTTAGGAGCGCAAAAGTGGGGCTTGGAAGACGTTAATTAATGATGTCAGGTTATATTTTCATCCAGAAAATGCTAATAAATGTTGAATAAGGTGGTATTTTTAGAAATGATTCTAACAGGGGTGTATGTATCTACATATCGTATACTATCAAATTTTAGGAGTGCGGAGAAAATCTAGATCGAATGTTCGTTTAATTAAAAGCTAATCCTACTAATATTATAAACGCGAAAGTTTGAATGTATGGATGGATGGATGGATGGATGTTTGTTACTCTTTCACGTAAAAACTACTGAATGGATTTGGATGAAATTTAACACACATATAGTTTTATTACCTGGATTAACACATAGGATTTACTTTTTATTCCGATATTCCCACGGGATCGAGAGTTACGTGGGTGAAACCACGGGCGACAGCTAGTAGTGATGGTATAATGTGGAAGGTTATAGAGGTTCAGGTAGACCAAAGAAACGATGGATGATTTGTGTGAAAGTTGATATGACTCGAATGGAGGTGAATGTTGAAATGACGGCGAATAGAGATATATGGAAGAAGGAGACATGCTGCTCAGTCTTCAAATATTTTGGTATACGGCCAGGACGAAAATAAGATAAATTAAGAGTTTCCAGTGTAATGCCTCTTAATTTTTGGGGATACTAATAGACTTCTTTCCTTTGTCCCAGGCATACGAGAGGCGGTTCCCCAGCTGCCCCCAGATACCGGTGGTGGTGGAATGCGTCATCACAGACGACAACTGGTCAGCCGACGACTCACAGCGAACGACGACAAGGCGGTGCCAGCTGAATGTAGAAGCCCCTTATCTTCTTAAGAAGGTAGGTTTTTCTCCCACATCTTCAAATTTATAGTTAGAGATCGATGTGATAGGATTAATAGCCTTATATGGTATGATTTTTTGTTGAGATCAGACGGATCTGATCACCAACCCGGAACCGACCCCCTTAGTGGATTATGGCCCCTCCCACTCGCAGGGAGGCCTGTATCCCAGCAGGGAGAACATTATCGTTGTAAACAGGGCTTCTGATTCATGCTAGCGGTAGGAACTGTTTTAGTCGGAAGGAGTCCGACATAACACTCTGTTCTACCCAGAGGGAAAGTAGCCCTTGAGGATTTCCCCATAAACAAAGGGAGAACGTTATATGATTTGATTACGCTTATGCAGACAGATCTGAAAGTAGAACTGAATCTATCTTCTACTCTTCTTAGGTAACATTCGATAAGGTGATATTCATTATTAGTATTTTCAGGTTTGCCTGGAAGCTGTGATAAACGAGGCTATCGCTCTTGATCGGACGCAAATTGAATCTCAACGGTGACCTGAAGTTTTTTGCGCGTAAAATTGCATTTATCCTTGGTTGACTAGGTCCAATTTACACCGGCATGAATTTTCAAACCGATAGCCCAGCGTTAGGACATTATCTTTTATTGGAAAAAAAATATAGGTACATGGAGAGGTAATTCTACTCCCTATGTTTGTGTGTGTGTGTGTGTGTGTGTGTGTGTGTTATGAACGTGGAAGTCTGTATGTCTATCTGGACATGGACCGGAATTTTGGACCTCTGGTAGACCACGGTGTGATTCGGACATAGGATCCTTTTATTCCGGTATTTTTTAATCTAGCCATTGCCGTCCCACTGCTGTCTAAAGGCTTCCTCCAAGTCCTTTTAGATGTTCCCGCCATCTTGAGCTCTCGACGGCGTCTTCCATTTGCAGGAACCCGCTGCGTGGAGACTTACTTTTCCGAATAAAGCAAAAGCTACTTACATATAATTGAATATGGTTTTTGTGTTATAGATGGTCGGCGTAGACTACGTCTACTTCATCCAGAAGAACAGCCTGGATCTCAAGAAGAGGGTCTTGGAGATCGAAGCCACGAACGAAACCTTCTCCAGCAGGCTTGGGGTCGTCGAGAAATGTAAATATTATGTGAGTATACAATTTATAATCTAGTTATCTATGCAAGACAAGTGGCTTTAACTTATCTTGACTGAACAATGCACAGCACAGAAACTACGGGGCGTAGAAAGCTGAAATTTTGAATATAGGTTTATTTAAAAACGTTATTAGCGTCCAATTAAGAAAGGATGTCTGGAAATTTCAACTTTTAGGGGTGTAAAGGGGAAATTTTTTGGATGAAAAAAATAAAATAAATATTGGATTTATAAACTTATAACATGGCACAAACATGTATCTAAATAAATTATCTGAATTGAAAACTTATATGTTTGTTTGTATTAATTCATAATACATACAAATATATAAGTAAACAGAAGGAGGCGCGTCCGTAGTATCTGGTAATACTAGAGATGACCTAGGTGTAGTACGGAGTTTTAATATAATAAGAGACCTGTTTTGTTAACACTGACGTGCTGTATACTGTACGGCGTAACAGTTTGTCATGCAAATCTCCTGTCTTCGATAATAACTCTGTGAATAAAAAATAGAGCCAAGTGTTACCGTTACTACCCGGTTTTGTTTCCAGGCCGACCCTTTTAAATTATTTTTTGGTTACTAGCCGAATATTATTTCGTTATAAGACCATTCACGACAAATTGAGTTATTCTATACATCTAGTAGTCTGTCTTTTTGATGAGGGTCTTAGGAAAAATACTCCGAAAAAAAAAAGTAATTGTTTTAAGTACTCACCTTTTTGTTTGAAGCCTCAACCAGCTTGTCTACCGCTTTTATGTTTTTGAATAATGTTATTTTGAGAGTTGATGGTTTTTCCTTTTTCGGCGTTGTTGTTTCATCAAGAGAGAGGTGTGTTATCTTTGTAGATAGGAACGGTTTTACTGCTCATTATCTCTCTAATTTTGATACAAATTTTTCAGTAAATATATGGTTTGGCAAGTATGTCTTAATTTTGCTATTTCAAATTTTGAGCGGATGTTTGTTCGAACTGGTAACTTTTCAATTAGCAACTCTAGTTTAATTCTCGTCGGCGTAAACATTTCATGCTAATGAGTTTAGTTTCTAGCGTTCTTCATTGATTTCTCTAGTCTGAATCTGATTGCGTTGCAAGATGTTTGTCTAAAATATTTTCGTTGTAAATAGAGAGCTGTTTACACGAATTCAGATTACAGTATGCTAATTCTGTTTTTTGTAAAGATCTCTGATTTAAAGGTTTGTTTGTTTGAAGCATTTACTTCAATTAAACCAGCCAAAAGATGAAACTAATTGCACATTCCAGCGTAGATCTCTATGGTGAAGGACGAGCAGGAAACTCCATAAGTCATGATATGTGTTACAAAAACCCTGGATACATTATGTTTGTGTTTGTTGCCATATTTAAGTGGCTTTATGGTTTACAAATAAATAACAAGTACGTGGATGACCGAGCTTTGCTCGGTTCTGTTTTTGGTAAACGTTTTCTAAAAATGAAATCTAGCTAAATCGAATTATCGCCCCCGAAACCCCCTGGATACTAAATTTCATGAAATCGTTGAAGTCGTTCCCGAGATTCAGATTAAATATATACATATATACAAGAATTGCTCGTTTAAAGGTATTAGATAGACACATTGCCAAAGAAACGTTACCCTCCTTCTGGAGCAGTTGGATAAAAAAAAAACTAAGTTCTAAGCTGTAGTGGAAAATACAATAGCTCATAATAATTCTGTATAGAAACTTAGTCATGAGCATGATCTTTACCTCCTCACGCATCCATCAATCATTCAAACATTTGATCCACAAACAAACTACAATAATCGACAATTGAGGGAAACGGGCAATTTTCGAACAATTTATTTAACAACAGATACTTATTTCAACACGAAGGAAGGCGGGTACTGGAGGAAACGCTAATACTTCAACCGATTATATCTGCGGTGATGCAACGGTAGAAAGTGCACGCGATGAACTGGCTGGTAATGTAGGGTGGACTGGTCTATGGATTACGAGCCACATTCAACAATAGGAGCCCTCTGAAGCCGTTTGTGTAGGTTGTTACGACTGCCAATAAATTGCAATCCTTGGAAATCTATTCTATCCTAAACTGTCCGCCTGTGTGCTTGTAACCTCTTCTCGTCTCCATGGTTAAACGGATGAAACTTGGAACTCGGTTAAACTATAGAGGTATGCGGTAACGAGAGTAAAGTCCTGCACACCTCCATTGGAGAGGGAGGATCCTCCGACCAGGCGGTTGTTGTGTCGGGTGGACAACTGTGTGCTAGTTGATATTCGGACTGTTGTATATGTTCAAATCACACGGAGAACTTTGCTTGCTCGATGCAGGATTTCGTTGGTAGTTCGTCGCTGACAGGATAGATGGCGTTGCGGTTCTTTTTAATGCCGCTACAAAATTTTATCCTGGAATAGGACCATAGGATGGTATAGTACTTTTCATCCCAGGTACATGTTTTCTTGGGCTAGTTTTTGTCACGTGGATTAACCCGTTGGCAGAAGCTTGCATACATTCTGAAATGGGACACTAATCTGCATGGTCCTCATATAACGTATTGTGGATGTGCGCATATTGAGATCGCTATAATAGGGGTTAATTTCTTGTTAGTCTGGCAGTTTGTGTTCTTTATGCGGCCTACCCAAATGTCATTACTTTGGTATTGTTCGTCAAGTCGTTGAGCTTCTTAAAGTTCTAAGTTTGTAACTGACAAATGCTTGCACTGTCTGGACAGGTCACTCAAATTTGTGTGGTACCACCTCAGACATTAACCTACATGGTTCTCATATGATTTGACTGGTACAATTGTATGGACTTTAAGAGACTTTGACCTCTGAGTTTGTTTCGGTGTTTCTTCTCAGGGAAGTCAGCTAAAAACACTTGCCTCATCTAGTTTAAAATGACCAAAAAGTATTTACGTATAAAGTGTTATTTTCAACCTACTTACAAAATAAATATCATTCATCAAATAAGAGTCCCCTGAAGCCGTCCGTGTAGATTGTTACGACTGCCAATAAATTGCATCTCTCGGAAGTATAACTATACTAGCTGCCGCCCGCGACTTCGCTCGAGTTTATCTAGATTTTCGTCAATAAACGTCTCCAATCTCTGTACCGAAATTCATAAAAATCGGTTCAGCGATTTAGAAATGCAAGCGTAACTCACTTTTGCATTTATAATATTAGTCAGGATAAGAGAATATTTTTTAGACGAGTTTTGCAAACATTAAGATGTGTATTTGATGGACCTTAAAAGGAATCAAACATCTAAAACGTTTTTCTTTCTTTTTGTCTTTTTAAAATAACAAGTTCCACAAGTGTAGTGTTGCCAATGGTATTGGCTGTTGAAAAATTGTTTCAAACAATCACATTAGTTAACGCGTTCATTTTGTTGTCGTAGTTCAGGTAAGCCTGAGAGACAATCTATCATTTTCCACGCTCACACAAATGCTTGAGAATTAAAAAAAAAAAACAACGTTGCACTCCGGGAGTGCCGGCAGAAGTGAAAACTTGAACATTAAAGTTGTGCATTTTTGATATTTTAGAATGGTTAGGGAGTAATTTCGCACGAATTGCATGCATTGAGGCATACATTTTCGCCGCGCGGTAGGTAGAAAGAGAGGGGGATATTACTTCCTCTCCTACGCCGCACCGGCGGTCTACTCTCCCTCCGACTTACGAATTTTCGATCAGGTCATGTGTCCTGACGCGAGTTTAACATTTTTTACCCATCCCAAAAAGTGCACAACGCCGCTAAAGAAGTTTTCACTTCAAAAAAAAAAAAATATTACCTCCTGCCTGTCCCAGATTAAAAACGTCAACGTTCCAGTTTGCTCACGCCAGCATACCTCACTGTTCACCTGCCTTGTTGATTATTTCGCAGAAATACACGAATTTTCGAACCACCTCTCAGTTTTCGGTGACATTGACAAAAAGTGTCAGAACTCTGAAAGGCAGGTGACAAAACCTGTCTCCAAGACTCCAACTCGATCCGGTTTTTGACAATGTCGCTTTGATTATATTTTCGCCCGTAAAAAATCTTAACGATCAATTTAAAAAATGGCTTCTGGGACCTTAAAATTTAAATTGTCACTTTGTTTTATTTATTCAATCGTAGTTGAATGTTGTTTGTTATTGACTTAATTTGCTTTTGTTTAATATTTATAAGGCACCAATGTCAAAAATAATTATTTAATATTTAGGTTAAGGGTCTGATACAAAGTTCAGTTTATAATATTCTGTTTTATTTTGCCACACGCCATGAATATTGGCGAAGCTCAAATTATCTGCATTTCAGCCAAAAAACGTCCTATGCTGAGCTTACTCCTCCCCCGTTGCCACATCGCAACCAGCCGATTCCCGTGGCTTTCTCGAGATCATTCTTTGTCTCTGTCATCTGTGACCTAAACTAGAGTTAAGAGCAAACTCATCTCAAATAAAAAAATCATCGGTGCACGTTGTGGGGAGGCCTCCCAACGCTCAAGCCATATGTAGATTATACCCAGCTATGTTCTACAATATCAATAATAATAACCGGTACATTACGGTAGTGTGGCAAGTGCTAAACTATGCTTAAAACAAGCCTCCTTTTGCTATAAAACCGAGTAAAAAATTAATCACATCCCTTTTTGCAAGGGAAACACATTATCCGCCGCAAATAATTTATACTTCAAAGCAGTGCATGGACTTAATACCTGCAAAGAAAATCCTACTCTTTTCCATTATCATAAGATCTATTTCATTCAACTACTCCACATTAAATTGCGGATTTCATGCTCACAGCGATAAAACATGAAAATGCGCTTTACGGCAAATTAATTAGAGTGTATTTTCCTATTTATCGTTTTCTGATTGTGGTTGCATGTCAAATAAATCAGTCAGGGACAGCATTAACATCAGTATTGACGAGGACGTTCTGAAGGAAAAACGATGTTTTTTATTGATTGATGTAGTAAGTATGCGAACGGACCCGGGCCCGGGCCCGGCCCGGTTAGGTGATACGAACTAGAATACGCCCGCAACTAAACCCGAAACTACGGACTTCGGGCTTAGAGAGTAGCCCCCCTGGAACGCAAAGGGCATTTGGAGAAACACGGGTGGGTTTTAGTTAGTAAGAGTCTGACACTCCCTTCCGCTTTGCCCAGAGCGGAAGGAGTCCAGGAGATTTCCCATCCAAAAAACATAGTAACGGAAGGGTGTGACATATGTCCATGGCATGTGACAACTGCTACTAAGAAGGGTGGAAAAGGAATAAATAAAACAGAAAATTGTGTCACAAATAAGGTGGGCGTAGTGATGTCGTTAGGCAGCCACCCCCAGATATCAGCAATGTAAATACATCTTGTCATTTAATTAACTCTGTGATGGATTTTCGCTGCTGAGAAGTGACGGTAATGTTATGTCTAGACGAATAATAAATACATGGATCTTGATTTTTTCAACACTTGTATCGGTGTATTATAATAGTATCTAATGCTTACCTGGTGAGTCTATCGTTAAGTTCAAGGGTAACAAATTCCATGTGTATCATATCGCTCATTAGCTGCAAGGTCGACATATTATGTATGTATCTCAAAATTTCATCATCATCTGCCTAGCCTTTTCCCAATTATATTGAGGTCGGCTTCCAGTCAAACCGGATTCAGCTGAATACCAGTATTTTACGTGGAGCGGCTGCCTGTCTGACCTTCACAACCCATTAACTGGGTAACACGGTCCTCATTGGTAAGACTGGTGTCAGATTTTCTGGCTTCTAACTATCCGTAACGACTGCCAAAGATCTACAAATGACAGCCGGGACCAACGGCTTAACGTTCTTTCCGAGGCACGGAGGAGTCTCGGTATGTTAAGATGGTCACCTATCCACAGACCAACCTCGACAAGCGTTGCTTAACCTTGAAGATCGACCCGTGCGGCTGTTATTATTTAGCCACGAGCTCCTAATACATACATATCTCAAAATTTTTTGATATTTTAATTGATAATACAGTTGTTAAAAACAAATGCGCTCCCTTTACTGTAAAAAAGTAATTTCTCTAAGCTCTATAGTAAGAGAGAGCAGGTTTTCACAGAGAAATGAGACGCATTTTTGTGGCATAAATCTTGTGTTAGATTGGTATTTGATATTTTATTAACCAAATTAGTCTGAAAATAAACAAAAAATGATCGATACGTTATAAAAGACAGTCCCTAAAAAGCTCACCCTTCAGCGGCTCGTTCTTAGCTCAAAGAATGAGCATAGCCATTTAACGTGGCAATGATACCTGTGTGTTTTCTGGGCCATCGTTTTCCGGTTGACAGCGATTTGGAGGAGTTCCTCGACGCCTAAGTATATTTTGTCCTTGTATACGAGAAGGATATGTACTTAGTTAGGTTTTGAACCCATTTTGGTCTACTGCAGGGCTCCCTTTCTTCTTTCCATTCCATCTGGTTTTGGGAAAGTGTAGACCAATCCTGTCGATAAGCTTCAAAGCTCGTCCCACCGTCTTCGCCTGAGTCTGCCGCGATTTTGCCCGACATTTTCTGGGAGCCACATTGTGGATGATTTATCGCATGAACCGTTCGAAAGACGACAGACCTGTCCTGCCTTGTCACATTTCAGCTTGGCTGCCTTTTGTTTAGTACAAAAAGTAGTATTTATATTAGCTACTAGTGGCCCGCCCCGACTGCGCCCGGATGTATTTTTTTTTAAATTTTTTTTTGCCTAATAAGAACCTGACAATTTATAACAAACACAAGAAAAAAAGAATTAGCGCAATTTGTCCAGCCGTTCACGCGTGATGCCGTGACCAAGGGAAATAGGAATCCCTATTTCCCTTGGTCACGGCTTTTTATATATATTAGCTATTAATGTGTATTGGTGTTAAGTTAATTTGGTTGGTTGGTGTGAAATTGGTTGGTGGTTGGTAAGCCAGAAAATCTGACCCCAGTCTTGCCAAGAAGTACTGTGTTACCCAGTAAAGGGGTTGTGGAGGTCTAGAAGGCAGCCGCTCCACATAAAATACTGGTATTCAGCTGAATCCGGTTTGACTAGGAGCCTACCTTAATAATGATGATGGTGTATTGGTATTTCAAAATTAATTCAAACTTAATTGCCAAACGCAATCTCCTACAAATCAAACATGGATCCATCAATAGGCTTGATTTGATTATCTCCCATCCTAATAAGACTATTTTTCCTTCTATCTTCATTGTATAAGTCGTGTCTGCTTATACCATTCACGATACAGGAAATACTTTATTTATCAGCCATTCATGAAGGTCCTAGTTATTGTGAACAGCTTCTATTGAATAGTGACCGTGAAGAGTAAAAGTGATTTGCTTTGTCATATCGTTGTTTGTATGTGGATAAGTTATTTTTGTGCCTTTGTCGCCTTCAAAGAGAATAGTTTTAGTGGTAACTAGGGTTTCTTAGTTTAGCCTGTTGTTTAGTTCGGTGTTTATTGGTATCTTTGTGAAAGTTTGCGAGAGTTGATTAAGTTCTTGTTATTCTGGTATTTGAATAGTTAAAGTATTCTTAGACTATCTTTGAAATTTTGTAAAGGTCAAGAAAGTTTGGAAGTTGGTGGTGTGACACCCCCGTGGCTCAGTGCGCACGTTAAGGCGTTGGTCCTGCGCCAGATTTCTCCGGTCGTGTCGGTTGCCGTCCCATCGGAATATGAGAGTGATGGAAGAGTGAGTGCACCTGTGTTTGCGCCAACACGGCTGTACTATAATATGTGCCGCACCAATGGCTAGTCTCCGTTGAGATTGGCCGCCATGGCCGAAATCAGTCAGGAGGACTATATTCAAGAAAATATGATTTATTTATTTACTAAAACTTGGAAGACTTACTGCTAAAACAAACAGAACAAATAATTACATGAAAAATTTAAAGTACAAAGGACACTGAACAGAAGAAACTGATCAGATCAGACCCTCGGTTTCTAAATTAAGAATTTGAAGTTGGGTTTTTGTCAAGCTTTATTTAAGCCTAAATATCTGTTAAACTTTGGCATTAAAGTAGGGCTCGGAACTTTCGCGAAACACCCAATTCAGAAAGCGGCACTACTTTGAATACTAGTTCCATCTCTAACCATGTTTCATCATCATCATCATCATCATATCAGCCGAAAGACTTCCACTGCTGGACATAGGCCTTCCTCAAAGGAGGGGCGGGTTGCCATAATCGCCACGCTTGGCAGGCGGGTTGGCGATCGCAGTGTAGCTGTTGCAATGCACAGATAATACTGCTGCCCATTCTCTGGTGAGTCCCTTAGTCGCCTCTTACGACACCCACGGGAAGTGATGGGATGGTGCTATTCTTTTACGTTGTTGTTTATCATATTCATGTTAAGCTAAAGCTCAACTTAAATTTCCAAATTATAAAGAAACAACATTCCGAAGTTTTTTTGTAACATATCTATCGACCATATAGAATTCATAGAAAGCCTAAAAAACTTGACCGTCTGGGTGTTACACAAAAAGTGCACATCGTGTTATGTGATTAGGTTGCCGCTGGTGAACCAGTCTACTTCAAGGTCAGCATAAATTGAAAGGTTATAAGTTGCTAGCACTCGAGGTTATGTTAAAGAATAGACTAAGGTGTCAAAATAACTTTTGTAAATGGCTGGGCGTTAAAATAGCACATGCACATATGCATGTTCTGCAGGTTTTCCAGAAGTGCCTGGTCACGCGATTTTTTAAAAAGATCGACTAAAAAGTTTCAGGTAATTTTCACAGTTAACTTTTCTTAAATAAAATAATATTGGTAACAATTGGTAATCAATTTGTCAAATAAAAACAATGACGAACACTGAGTTTCGGCGGGGCCAAAAGTTCGGTCTTTTGGCCGAAACCGAAACTGGGTGTCTTGTGTACTATGAAGTCTTAAAACGATCATGAAGAGGGAGACGGAGCTATACATAGCGAATAGCACTATCCCGTTTACATCATAGGAATTGGATGGCATTAGCACGTCATATTAGGCCTGTTGGCCGAAACTAGGTTTTTGGGCCGAAACCGAACCTTCGGTCGGTCTTCACTAATTAGCTTGGGCCTGCGATTTCGCTCTCGTGAAAGTAGCATAACCGTGTCAAAGTTCATCAAAATCTGTTTCTAACAAACAAACTAACTTACCTTCGCATTTATGATATTAGTTAGGATTTAAACCAACGAACATTTTATTTTATGTATGCAATTAGAAACAGGCACATGTGGTTAACAGGCGCGTTGGTACTAACGAGAAAAGTGGCATAAATAATGATAATCCATGTTATACTATAAAAGAGTATACTTAGATATAAGTTCTTCAAGAAGACTAAAGTCTAAGAGGTGGTTAAGTGTGAAGATAAAGCTGGGAACTTTTGAAATAGAAGTAACATTACTTGCGCAGTTACAGCTTTTGCCCGCAAATGCGTTCATGAAACTTCATCTCCCATTCAGCTACCTTAGGTGTGCCATTTATGAATAGTTATTAGGTAATTGCCAAGCACTTAGAACTTGGGAGCTAAGAAAACATACATATTTGTGCTGTAAGCTAACTTCCATAGAGATGTCAGCATAGAAGACGGGGCCCGCTAGGGCCAGAGCCTGCCAGGGTTGCGGAATTTGTTCGAAAGAGTCACCGCGGCCCTGGAACGCAAAGGGCTTTAGAAGGAACATGGACGGATTTTAGTCAGTAAGAGTCTGACACTCCCTTCCGCTCCATCCAGAGCGGAAGAAGTCATTTGATAATTTCCCATCCTTAAAAAAAAGCTACCTTCCATATTCAGACATTTTGACATGCTTTTAAAGACAAGGCAACAGTGTTTGCTCTGCCCGTATGAGAGCCCAGTGAAATAAACTTGCATGACCTTCCCAAGATGCAAAGTTACCTCTGACTAATTTTATCCACAGCCAAATACGGTACTATTGCAAATTGAATATAACTGTAAATGTTGATATCAAAAGCTTACAAAATTACCTCATTAGCATAAAGCCGGCAAGCGTTCTGCCAAGATACCTTATAGAGTTACCCACCGTGACCGTTTCGAAAGCATTAGCGTTTCCACACGTGTTGCATGTTGCGAATGATACCTTGTGCGGTGTTAGCATTGCGAATCGCTAAGTGCCTCGACCACAGGGGACCAATTTCACGCAGAGTGGTGCTCTTACAGTTAACCTTGGGAACATACACAAAGCTATGAGATAGTTTCAGATTGAAGGAGCATCATGAGCCTTAGTCACCCTGTCTCAGATTTATGTATATTTCGTTCAATGAATTTATGTTTGGGGTTTACATTTCGTTCTGTTGAAAAAATGACAGAGTTAATTACGTACCTTATTACAGAACCATTTAAATTTTCATAACGAGCTTTTTATTTGGGTTATAGCAGATACAAATCTTTTAGCATATTCAATCGCCAGTGCTAAACGATCGTGTCTGACTCTGATATGACCTTACATAATAAGCAGTGTATAAGGTTCGCACTGCTTGCACGTTCTTCTGTGGATGGGCACATCAACTACCATGCGGGCCCAGTGCAATTTACTGCATATGGCTATGACCTGAAGTCACCATATTCTTCTCTACCTACTGTCATGACTCCCCGTCAATCTTCTAGCTATCTAACACCAATATGGCCGACTTTAAGTAAAATTATCTTTTAGATTGGTTCTTATTTCTTCTATTAATGGCATATTTTTTGTCCACCGCACCACAGGTCCACCCAGAGAACCCAGAATGGACGTGCTTCGAATTGAGCGCGTTCCTCGACGTGAAGAACTTCTTCGGCCTGGAGAGCACGGTCGAGAAGATCGCCATGAAGCAGTATGCCGCCAACATTGCCAAAGGTAGGTTGTTTCTTCTTCTTTGATAAGGCTGCTCTAGAAATGGGCCAATTTTCTTTTAAATTTATAATTTGATCGTTGCATGATTTTTACAAAAATAGGTATAAGATGGTATTGATGGTATGATCGGTCCTTAATTATTATTCAAAATTCTTGAATAATAATTAAGGACCGATCATACCATATACATACCCGTTTAATATTCATCTGCTGAGAAGGAACACACAATTTTTGGTTAAAAACCTGAAAAAAAAAAATACAGCACAAAATGTCGAGGAATCAAGAACCCTTTCCCTGAGCCATTCAAGATCTCACGAAGTAGTGGAGAGTGGGAGACAATTTATAATTTTGAATTTTCCCTTCGGCACATATGACGAATTTCCATCCCCCTTTCATCAACCTATATTGGCCCACTGCTGGGCAATGATCTCCCCCATAGCTACTCTTCCCGGTGTTGTGCTCTTTCCGACGAATCCGTCATGAACGCCTCCAAGTCGTAACGCCAGCTTTTGCTGGGCCTTCCTCGGCGACGACGCTCGACCTCTGGCTCCCACTGCGTAACGACTCTGGCCCATCTGTCCTGGTGCATCCTACATATCGTCGGTCTAGATGTGACACCTCGTATATGCAAACTGATGAAGTTTTCAGGAGAGACTAGGTTTTTACGTGTTACCTTTGTTATATTGTTTTCTTTGTAAGGAAAAGAAGAAGGTATACTTTGTATACAAAGGTATACAAAGTATACCTTTGTATAAATGCTTGTTCATCTAACTCAACAGACAGATGTGTTGCTGGGGAGTTTGTTGCGCCACTTCTTCTTCCTAGCTAAAACACTAGGAAGTGGTGACGGGCGGGCGATTTGGGGGACTGTCTATACGTAGAAGTTTGACGTTCAAAAAGTGCTGGCACTCAGCCTAATTTGATAAATGACTTTAATTTTGAATTTTTTTGAGACTAAAAGCTGTTTTACAATGTATAAAATACATATTTTGCTAAATTTATCTGGTGTAACCTCGTAAGATCTAACGAGACTAGTATATCTTACGAGGTAACACTAAATTAAGGTTGTTAAAATGCTTGTTATGAGAGGTCACTGCAAATCTTTTTTTTTCTGTCAAATGAATAGAAATCGAAGAGGCATTTACAAGTTAGCTCCAGAATTATTGTTTGAATCTTTATGCACAAAAAAAAAAACAAATTTTGGCAAAAAATTGTAGTTACGAGATGTCACATCTAGAACGACGATATGTGGCCCGCCCTTCATTATAAAAGGTGTCCCAAAATGTGTGGAAGATTTGATCGCTTTTAATTTTTTAACCGAAAAAGGAGGAGGTTCTCAATTCGGTTGTATTTTTTATGTTTCCTCATAACTCCGTCATTTATGGAGCGATTTGTAAAATTCTTGTTTCATGTGAAAGGATATACGATTCCGATTGGTCCCATAGAAATTTCTTCAATCGGTTCAGTAATTTGGTTTTTATATCAAAATTGCAGCAGGTAATAGAAAATATATCATCCAAGTAACTTTTTTACAAAAATAATAACCGACTTCCAAATAAAAAAAACACTACAAAGTATAAAATAACTTATTAAAATACGAAGAAACAACCAAAAACACTGAGTTCTGAAATTAAAGTTATTTTATACTTTGTAGTGTTGTGTCGGTTGTTTTTTTTGTAAAAAAGTTTTTTTTTTAAATCAAATCATAAAGTATACAGGGTAGCGTTATGTATGAAATAGCACATCGGGCAAATGAGCTCCAAGGCTTTGCTTTTAACAAAAACGTTGCTCTGTCAAGTAACACTCTATTTTTACTAACCCTAAACTATCAGCTTATCAAACTGTGATATTTTTGGGGTTGCCAACACTTTATGCACAGTTGGTGTTATATTCAAATCTTGCGTTAGTTTTTGGACACCATTATAAGGATGTCTTGTGCACATGATAACATGCTTCCACGTCAGTGAATTAAATTTTAAGTATTTTATTAAGTAGACAATGTTTTCACCAGGCAAGGAGCTGATCGACATATTCATGGAGGAGGTGTACGCAGACGGTGTGAGGAACCTGAAGCCCTGGAAGAAGGACGAGATCAAGCTGAACCGCAACCTTCGGCGCGCGCTCTCGGGCGAACCGATCTCTCCGTGCCTTTCGCCTCAGGAGTCTGGCAGCCTCAGGAAACAGTCTAGCGCAGGTTAGTGATTTGAAGGTGCTGTGTTTTGTTCTAGGATTTCGAGGAGACCTTTTAGGCTTCATAGGAGACTAGCACTTCGTCCGCGCGGATTAAGTAGGTACTCCACAAACTTCAACGCCCCTTCTAACCCTTTTTTAAGGTTAGTTTTGGAAAATTAAGCAATATTCATTCCACGGTCTCAGGATCAACCTACTATTCACCCCGCTCACCCGGCAAGGGTTGAATATGCAAAAATTGTTAGATCTGATTCAAATATCCCATTTTTAGTTTGTTCATTCCAATTTCCACGTAAATTGAAGTTAGCAATAATGTCCTGCCCTAAAAACTACATCACCCCTTTGCGCCCCTTTAAGGGTTTATTTCCGAAAAATCCAAACATTTCTTATTCTTCTTTTTTCCCAAATCATTCAGCCCAGTTCATCAGTGTTTGAACTTGATCGGACCAAGTAAACATTCTCCCCAGTTCGTTCAAACCGCAACGTTTTTCTTACTTAGAGCATTTTTAAACCCGTCGTAATTTTGAAACTACAGGCTCAATTTGAATGATTAAAAGTGTAATTTACATGTACATAATCAACCTTAATTATTAAACCGTTAAAATGGATAAGGATCTTGATATCAAAATCATCACTTTTTCTTTCCAACTGAGCTTTGATTGAATTATTTTAGGTAATAATGAGTACTTTAATTATGTAGTACATTATTTTTATGTATCATCAATAGTTTTCTCAGCGCACGCCAAATAATGAATTTATTAGGCCAAATTTTGCTACTTTGGGTTACATTATTGCAATTTTCGTAAGGATCTCTATTTTTTTCTAAAATAAAATATAGCCTATGTTTCAAGTTAATAATGTAGCTTTGTAATGGCGAAATTTTTTTAAAAATCGGTTGAGTAGTTTTTGAGCCAAATCGTAACAAACAAATTTTTCCTTTTATAATATTAGTTTAGATTAGTTTAGATAATTATGATATATGGCAGAACGGTCAGATGTTATGCTTTTTGTGAACAGGTTTGCAGGTTTTAGATTTTGATGCTTTTTAGGTAAGGCAGCGAAGCGAGTTGTTCGTTTTTTTTTTGCAATATCGAAAAAGTTATTCGTATTTAAATGACTACAGTATAGGAATAGAAGACGGAATATTCTGGAGTCAATCTTATTTCTAGCTTGTCACAAACTGTCAATTTCGCATACGCAAAGGCTTTTTTATGAATCTATTCGGAAATGAGTGATCGTCCTTCGTTGACGGCCCTAACATTATCAAAAAAAAATCTTTTGTGCCCTTTTCCATTGTCTAAAAACAGGGCTTTTCTACAAAGAAATTACACGTAACATTTTTAAATATTAACCTTTTAAAACTGAAATTATAATCAGCAAATTCTTTGCCAACATTACTTTTAATATATTTTTTTAAATTTATTTATTTATTTATTGCACACAATGTACACACAGTTACAGACTTAACTAAACTTTGTGAATACATTACCCTGCTAGGGCGCAGCAATCAACTTATAGCTAATCATAAAATAATTAAAAACCGTTGTAAATTTTCACTACAACAATAACGTATGTTTGCAAGGACGAAGTTGGAAGGTCAAAACGGGCTCATAAATACTAAGTGCGCTGTCATACGAATAAGGGTTAACTTGGTTTAAAGGATAATGAATATTTATGACATCCGCGAGGGTTACTTATACGCGAAGTGGTATAAAAGACCGCGTGCCTATGTCATTTTTGTCGTTCCTAATATTTTTTGGCGAAACCTTTTTAGGGTCGTAAATTTCGAATATTTTTGCGTGTACTGTATTCGGATTTATTTCTTGATTGTGACTTTTTAGCTCTTTGATAGGGATCTGATTTAGATTTAAAAAAATGTCGCGTTTTTTACACGAGCCGAGAACATCCATTGGGCTTTTTCGATGCCATGCCAAGAATACTTTCGATCAGCGCCGCCCCCTAGCCTTTGATCAGGGTAGAGCGAGATTGTCTTTCAGCGCCCTTTAGTCGACGCTTTCACTTCACGTTAATTCTACTTCGGTTTTATGTTAAATAAATATTAATTACTAAAATGACACTAATTTTTAAACACTAATTTTCAAAAATCTACTTTTATTGCAAATATAAACAGTTATGGAATTTAAATTCAAAGTCAAAGCGTTTATTTCATTAAGGCCATTCAACGGCACTTTTGAACGTCATCATTTACAGTTCAGTAAAATAATAGTATTAAATTAATCAAGTGACTCTACTTTCCATACCGTAAGGTAGATTCTTATGGAGAAGAACGAACAAGAAACTCCATAGTTACTCTTTTCAAAAAATGATTTTACAAAATTTGGTATACAAAAATTAATTTAATATTATGTGAGGACGATGCACCCAGAGTATGCTACTTATAGCAACAAAGAAAGCTTTCTAGGGCCTCCAAACACTATTATTCAGCTTAAGCATTAAGATTTAGCTTTTAAAAAAGTTGTAAATTTACGGATTTATCCAGAACCAATCTACGGATTTTTAATAATCTGATCTGGCAACACAACACTGTTGCCGCGTATGTCAAAAGGCGCCATCAAAATTTTATTTTAAGCTGGAAATTATTTTTCGCTTTTTGGCGCCCCTTGCCATCTGGCGCTGCTCTAGAGTAGGTAAAGTATTATTGGAAAATGCTAACGTGTTACGCCGATCTCAAAAAACATGGGAGAAGACGGTACGTATGGTTACTTCGCAAATTAAAATTTAGCAAGCTTTCTCTTGTTTCATCGCACCCGCAGTCGCGTAGAGACATCCCTTAATTATTTTACATCGCTCCATTCCTATAATTCCTTTCAACCACGTAATACTTCATCCCCCTCTTGCGTGGGAGTTCTATTCTTAGACGCAACCCCTAAGAGTTCTTGTAAGAAAGAAATGCGGGCACCCCTGATGCGTCGCGATCTTCGAACTGATGAGATCCTTATCACAAAGGGTGCTTCATTTATAGAGTTTCTTTAAGGAGATCTTGTTTTTGTGCTTTAAAAAAAGAAAATAATTATTGGAAAACACGGTGTAACGGAAAGGTTTAGGTAGTCATATTTGAAAACTGCTTCGCAAATGTTGAATTCTCAAAAAATGCACACAAAGTTATTATAACCGGATGAAATTATTGATACTTGACCACAGACTAAAAACTAACTTAGAGATACGTCAGGCAAGCTAATGTTGCCCTCTATAACACAACTAAGCCACTAACTAAATAACTAATTAAGGTTCCAACAAAAATGAGTAGGTATGGGAAGTACCTACTTCTTTTTTGTTGGGAATATGCCGTCTTCTATAAATAAAGTTTTTCATGGTATTGATTCTTCTTTGGACCCTGTAATAAATTTATGATTTTTTAAATGGTTCTCTTAGAGTGGTGTTTGACCCAAGACTTATCTACGCGAACTTACAAAGACTATCACAGGATGTTGCAGATGTGCGTGGCCATGTTTAACCGTTTGAACGCCAGAGCATAAACGCATCGGCGTGCCCCCGACGCCAAGCCACAAATTCGCCGTAATTTTTGTGTCATATTTGTGACGTTTGGCGTACAGGGCACACGCTTGCTTGTCATGTATACGTGACAATGGCGTTCAAAAGGTTAAGGGTGATGTTGGACAGCTGATATACATTAAGGAAAGAATATCAAAACTTAAAGAGTTACTTTTTTCCAAAAAAAAAACCGAGCATAAAAATCATTAAGTCATTAAGTCCCGAAGAAATTACTTTTCAAGCAGTTTGTTTACAGTTGGTGACATTTACTTTAGTTCAATCACAGATTTAATGACACCACGCATACCAACCAAAACCACGAATATACTCGAAATAAATCACTTGTTAAGCATTCTAATGCAGTTGGCGACAAATACTCAATAAGCTCTTTAATTGCTCAGGTAGGTGGCAATATCGAAGGTGGGTGACAAGTCTACTGCTGGTCGTAAAGCCTTGACAACTGCTTATCCTTCCGCATGATTCTCGACTAGCATGAACGACGAAAATTATTCCAAGAGAACGTACTCCCGCGATAAAAAGCTATCATATGCTATTCTCCAAGATCTTATCTATCTATCCCAAAATTTATCCAAATCGGTTCAACAATCAAGGCGTGAAAACGTAAGAAGACAAACAGACCGACGGAATAACATTCGCATATATAATACTAGCTGCGCCCCACGGTGTTACCCGCGGTTTAAAAGTATGTGTTAATCCAGGGTGTCAGCTTCCTGCATACCAAATTTTATCAAAATTGGTCCAGCCGTTTGCGCGTGAAGAAGTTACAGACATACACACACTCAAAAACTTTCGTCTTCATAATATTCGTGTGATTAACGCTGAAATTTTAATGGCTGTTTTCCCGCGGTAGAACGATTAGCACCAGTAGTACTATCGAAACATAAAGTTAAACTTAAAAAATAAAAAAGTTTTTGTTTTCAAATAATTAAAAAAGACATTCATAAACTCGAAAGCGCGAGAAGCAATAGTAACTCACTAGACGTGACGTAGGTAGTACTGACAGAGCGGCGGCGCGCCGACAAAGTGAAAAGCGATTCATAAATGTTCAGAGCAAAATAAGCACTCGCGCGTAGTAATTTTATTTTTTGTTTATCACAATTGTTATTCAGCCATTTCTTGATTTTAAATTGATTATTTTTCATAAATCGATTGTATTACCAAGACAGACTCATTTCGCTGCGGAAAAACAACCATTAAAATTTCACGCTGTATAATATTAATATAGATGTCTGATGCTGCCTCTAAATTAATTAAAATGTAATTAACGTAACACCTTGAACGCTGTCCCACTTTAAGTTCGGCATAATGTTATGATTGGTCGAGGCGAAGGTTGCTGTAGCTGTCGCAGATTTTTAATTAAAATGAGCCACATGTTGGACCGTTCTCATAATTCAGGAATTATTAAATACATGAGCGAATAAAAATGTTCAGTTATCATGGCTAAGTAAAAGAAAATACTAATGAAATAACAAGAAAGTTTTGACGCAATCGTAATTTGCGTTTATTTGCTAAATAATAACAGCTGCACGGGTCGATCTTCAAGGTTAAGCAATGCTTGCCGAGGTTGGTCTGTGGATGGTGACCATCTTAACATACCGAGACTCCTCCGTACCTCGGAAAGCACGTTTAAGCCGGTGGTCTCGGCTGTCATTTGTAGATCTTTGGCAGTCGTTACGGATTGTCAGAAGCCAGAAAATCTGACACCAGTCTTGCCTAGGAGTACCGTGTTACCCAGGTTAATGGGTTGTGGAGGTCTGGTAGGCCGCTCCACGTAAAATACTGGTATTCAGCTGAATCCGGTTCGACTGGAACCCGACCCCAATATAGTTGAGAAAAGGCTAGGCAGTTGACAGGGTAGATTGCACCGGAAAATTGCAGCCTCCGTAAGATTGTAATAAATCTTTATTAGATGACAATTTCTCGATATATTATGAAAAAATAATTTTGTTCACAATAAATCTCATCCAAATTCAATAGTTTCCAATATATCCGTGTCTTATTAAGAAAAAATAGTTTACAATTTCAAGCGATATTTTCCGGTGACATATACACCATATAAATAATAGAATCGTGACGTCACAAGAAGGAGAAACCATTAAATAGGGTGACGCAAGGAAATTATTCTTTGGAGACTATCCTTAATTTTGTGAGTATGCATTTACAGATTTTGAATGCAGAAAAAAATTTACGGTCGGCAAAAATTGGGACAGTTTACACAAAAACTTTTCTTTGATGCCAATTGAACCTCTTTCTCATAAAACCAAAAATATCTTCCGGATCAACTTCGACGATAAGCTTGGACTTGAAAGGAACAATAGTTATACTTTATCTTTCTCCTTCGCTGGATTCCGATTTCATAAAAAGTAAGAAAATCTTCATTAATGAGTATTCTATATTAGGAGCAGTTACTTCTTAGAGTGCATTTGTAACTTAACTTTTTGATGACTATTTACAAAAAAAAAACTACTAGTTGTGAGAAATTTTCTCAACTCAGGGGGGCTACTCTCTAAGCCCGAAGTCCGTAGTTTCGGGCTTAGTTGCGGGAGGGCGTACGGGTGTACTCTAATGACAACACGTGTCATTAATTCTTAGTGCAACTAAGCCTGAAACTACGGACTTCGGGCTTAGAGAGTAGCCCCCTGAGTTCATGATCACCACAGTCCAGAGGGGCGTCACCTGGACTGTGGTGATCATGCCACATAAATGAATCCTCCGAAAATCAATTTATCCAAAAAAATGTCCATAAAGGACAAAAGGAAACGGACAGAGTTGTGTGGAGGGGCCCTCGCCCAGCAATAGGACAAAATGGGCTAGATATATAGCTGGATAGAACTTTGGAAGCAGTCTCGTAAAGTTCATGTAGTGATTCAAAAAAATCTTGAAACATACTAGTGTTTCGCGAACCAGATTACTTAAAGAGAATGTACGGCACTTGACGTACAAATACGTCGGTCGGCCTGTGGACGGGTACCCATCCAATACATCCCGCTAAGCCATTGGTCCCGGCTGTCATTAGTAGATTTTTGATAGTCCGTACGAGTGGTCAAAAGGCCCGGAAGTCGGCTAGTACCTGTGTTGTGGCAGTCAGTTAGACAGTCGCTGATAGAAAACTGGTATCTGCATCAGCTGAGACTGGTAGTCGAACACAACACAGTAGGGACCACGCTAGTCAGACTGCCTCGACGTACCAATATCTAAAAATAACCACACATTTTCTCATGCCAGGCAAACAGCATGAAGTATGTTATCAGAAGATGCAGGGAGCGGGAAGCTCAAGGGCGATGGTCTTGGCACCTTCCACCACGTCATCCCGGTCAGGTTGTTATCGCTGTCAAATCTTATAGGTAAGAGTACACAGGCCTGATTTGCTCGACAGTAACTTGAACGAAAATTTTCTGACAAATTGTCAAACGCGAGTGATAACTCTGATTGGCTAAATGAGTTTTCAACAGCCAATCGCGTCGCGAGACTTGCGTTTAGTTTGTGACGGTTCCATAATTTTTGTCCCGAAACCAGGGGTAAACTGACGAATTAAGATAACATAGGAGTTACTAGGAAGTTTTGGTAATGTTATAAGTAGTTTATGGTTATAAGGTGGCAAATAATTCGAGCTCTATAACCCTGACACAGTAGTTAGATCCCCAAGTTATCTATTCTAATCCAAGACCACCAGAGTAAGTTAGCCTAGCGGAGTGGTTTGGCATATCGTAGAATTGGACATATCATGATGTGGCTGACTTCAGGTTAGGTTAGTTCCGAGGTGGCCATTTCATGAAGTGGCCAACCATTATGTTACATGGTTGACCATCTGTATAAATCTAAACACCAGGCACGTTTGTATTCAAATACTAAAACCTAATTTGACGTGGCCATTTATTATTTGCACCAATTCTTGATTGTGCAAGCAAACATGTGCGTTAAGAAAAAAACGGTATACCGTACAAATGGCTATCGTTTGGGACAAGCTCGCCACACATTCCTAACCACTGCTACTCCTGAAAGCCAGAATCAACAGTGGCGACCAGATAAAAACGCCGAGTCAATAAAGCTCGACGCGTCCCGGAGAAACGATTTAACTGTCTTGGATCCCGCAACGAAATTAATCAAAAAAGCAAAACGAAGGAGTAGGAAAAAAATAAAACCACTTCCCTCTATTCAAGCTGGAGACAGAATTGAGCTAGGCCAATAGGCACCAAGGAGCATTACAACTGGGTTGAGCCCAGTTGCCAAGCATCACGGATTATATATTAACACTAATACTAATGGGTCCTAAATGATGAGCACACCATGCAGTCTTTGCGCCAATTGTTTGCACAAACTGGTTGCGCAAGCAAGAGCTGGTTGAACGTGTAGCAGAACCATTAAGATTCCCCAGACCTCGTTTTCCTCAATCGCTTTGCATTCAAAAAGAAAAAACGTTTATTTGCACTCGAAAGTTATGATAAACCTTAACTAAATCGCGCAGCGAATACTCCAGCGTATATTTTGTGTATAAGTCGGTCAAGGACAATTTGGGAGCGCGTTTGTGCCGGGGCTCCCGGGCAAAGTGCCCGCGGGCAGGTGGGCGAGAAAATGCCGAAAAAACGTTTCTGAGGGTAGTTCATATATCATTAGTAAGATAGCTGTCTGTATATCTGTCTAAAACTTTGCTGAGTGATTGTCAGTGTGGCGAATTTTAATTTTGTCGAGTTAGTATAATGTTTGTCGAGGTATGAGGTGACGCGGGAAAATAACTCCTGGAAGAACTTGGGGAGGCCTTTGCCTAGCAATGGTACGAATGTGCTAATACCAAAAGCAGAACTTAAATGTTCCGAACCTTTTTTTGCGATTTTAAGGTTGATCCCATCGTTAAGATAGTTTATCAGTAGAGAGTTAGCACATCCTCTGAAAGATTGCCAATTGATTAAACGTTACCCTGTCAATAGGTTAATACATTGTTGAAAATGATGCATTAAGCTCTGCATTTTTTTTTATCTAGTTCAGTGTAGGAAATTTGCTTAGATCCTGAGTTAAACGTCTTGGTTCTTGCTCTGGTATCTTGGAAAATTGTCAGGTTTTGGAGAATTGTATCGGATACATCGGTACCTACTGGTTAGGTTTGCCTGTAGGGGGGGGGGGCAGCATCCTTACCATGAAACTTCGACAACATCTTCCTGTCCTTGGGGTACTTGAAGTCGCCGCAACACGTTTCCTCATCACTAAACTTATTCGAAGTATGTACAGATTTTCCTACCCTTCGGCTAGACTCAGCCCTCATGTTGAACAAACGTAAACTTTATCAGTTAATGCAAACCTTGGCCAACTTATCCCTTTCTTGTTATTGTAAAATTAATTCAGCTAAGTAGGAACATTACGAACAACGCCTTCAAGTGTGATACTAGTCAAAGGGATAGGCTAGATGCGAACAGCCATTATACATCAGTTACGTATGTTTAGATTTCCTTACTCTCATGTAATGGTTAATCATAATCGTAATTGTTTATTTGACAGAACATGGTCGGTATGTATATTACAGGACAGGACAAATCTTTGTGTGATGAGCATTATCATTTGTTCTGTGTCTGTACACCCAGACACAGAACAAATGATATTATAGATATATTTGTCTATAATATGTATGTATTTAGAAATATATAAGTATGTTTATTAGTTGTCTGGTTGCCATAGCACAGGCTCTGCCTAGTTTGGGATCGGATGACCGTGTGTGAGCTGTCCCAAGATATTATTATTATGACATGGTCTTAATTTAACACAAATTGTCTCATCATATTCTACCACATGGGTGTAAAAAAATTTATAGGTTACATTGGTCCTTTGGAATAATAATAAAAGTCACAATAATGTCATATTTTTAAAAGCTATAGGTAGGTAGTCAAAATTCACAAAGAGATGTCAGTTTGAAATAAAATAAAAATTGAATTAAGTAAATTAAGTCAAAGTATCATTTAAGTAGTCATTCAAATTACAATACGTATTACGTAGTACGCATTTATTATGTAAAAATCTAACTAAGTACCTAAATGACTTTTTAATTTTATTATAAATTTGCGGGGCTCTACAGAATATGCTCTTCTCTGCTCTTGGTTGCTGCGAGCCTATTGCGATAAGCATTTCTAACTAGAAAGAAATACTAATGTTAATTTGGGACTCGCGCAAAACAAATAATAAAACATAGAAATATTAGTAGTAGGCCAAAAAGGCATAATATGATAAATAAATGACGCAGCGCAAATAATAGGTATAGGGTCTGTGATGCCATGGACACACTCTCAGTAGCAACCCATCAGTCTAAATTTGTAACTAGATCGCAGAATTTTTCAATCATCATCCCGGAGTTCTTGAAAATGTATGATAGGAAACCCCAAAAACTCTTTAATTGACCTGTGAATTCAACTCGGAAAACAAAGCTGATGAAGTAGTTCTATTTTTTAAACATCCCACCGTGAAAATTAAGTTGAAGTGAACTTGAAGTGAGCTGTCAATCCCTAGCATTCGAAGGAATGACAGCTCACTTCACCTAACTTTTCACGGTATATAGCCGGTCGATTCTGTAAACATGTCGAAGTGAAGGCTTGGATGAAGTGATCACGAGGTGAGCTGTCAATCCATATATCAAGAGGGATTGACAGCTCACCTCGTGATCACTTCACCCAAAACTGCACTTCGACATGTTTACAGAATCGACCGACTGTCCTACTTGTGAGCGATAGACCAACGAGGCTATCAACACCGAATACGTTATAACCTAGTTAAAGCTTAACTTAAATACACTCTGCAAACGAATGAATATTTAACGTTCTCAGTAAGGGGTCGATTCCATAAATTATTTCTGTCAACAGCGGGTAGGTATTTCAGTGTTATTCAACGACGAAGCGTGTCAAAACGCGGGGTTCTGAGTAATAAGCCGCGTGGATACCTGAAAATTCGCGTTTGTGGGTAGGTTATAAATGAATATTTTGTTCATGAATTTCGTGTTTGCAGACTGGCACGTCAGGAATATTAAAATTTGTTGGCTGACGTACATTGTGGGTTAGGTACACGATGAAAGTTGTTACCTAACGCTATCCATTGTGCGAATTTGCAAATAACTAACAGTAATTCCTCGGATTTAGTATTCTAGCTAAGGCTACTGGGAGCTCAGTTTACGACTATTAGACCATTTAGAGTGGAAGTCGTTGCTCATAAAGACTTAAGTGTCGTTGCTAGTCTGGCTTCCAACCACAGAATGAATATCTACGCTCATTTTTCACTTCCACTTTTCTTCTTTCAAAAACTCAACATTTCAAAGCAAAAACTTCAATTGCAAAAGCCTGAAAACATGATCAAAATGACAACGATTTATTTTCTCACCCTTCCGTGATTTACATACATCGCATTCTGGAATATATCCCCGCCAAACGACCTTCAAAATAGCCTTTATCTTCCTCTTTTCTCCGATTTGTGGCAGTTACAAGTGTGGCCCGGAATCCTTACAGTCATAAAAACAACTTTAGTAGCATCTGTAATCGGTATTCTAAAATGGTATGGGCAATTTTTTATTTAGTTATGACCAGCCTTACTCTTGGCATGCAAAGAGTTCCTGAAATATATGGCACACTGCATTTCGTAGCTAAGTCTAAACGGATGATAGAACACAGCCAAATTTTTTTATCATTTAAAAAACAAAATATGGCGTACCAACGGACTACACCTCATTTACGCGAACCACGAACGCGGAGTTATCCTCATGGATGACCTCGCTATGAGTAAAAGGGAGCCATATATCCCTTATCGTGTAAAGCTCTTATTCTAAATTCTGACCTTTTGTTATATGACCGGATATTGCTTTCGCAATCCACGATAAAACAACATGAGCCATCGTCTTTGGGTAACTGGCAGTTTATCACTCGACAACAGTCGTTTCAATCATTGATTTTAAAAGAATACAACCGCGAACTAAGTCTCGTTTTATTACTGAAAAAATATAATTTATCGCTCGATCCTCCATAAGTTTTTATGAATAGGTAGATTTTATCGGAACACCTGTAAGGCTTCTGAGATCATGTACTTTCAGTTAAGTAGGTATACTTAATCCTATATCAAGTACCGTGGTGCTTGAATCGATACTTTTATGTTTAAGTATTTCGTGCTTGCTTATCCGCATACCGTTTTTGAAGCCGGGGCGGGTTGCTAGTAATTCTCATACATATATTCAAAAGTCCATCTAATCTGTCCAGTCCGTCCAATAGTTCCTATCCCATACCTTATTCCTTCCCTTCCTTATATCTCCTCTTTCTCACCAGGCACTTCCGAAGATAGCGGCAGAAAACCGAAGGACATATCAAAAACTCAACCGATTTACCGAAACCAAGAAAACATCCAAATAGCTATGACCCCCCAGCCAAAGGTTTCTTCGAAACCCAGTCGTATTAGACCTAGTTCGAATCCTAAACAAGAAGATAAAAACAAAGAAAATCTGCCTAATCAAGATTCGTCTAAGTCGTTTGACCTTCCAGCGAATTCGTTAGGCCTCGCGAGAAATGTGCCTTCTGAATTCCCAGCGAAAGCCCTCGCTTTGGAGGTAAAGAAACTTGAGCCAGCGCCAAATTCGCCATGCCTTTTGGCAAAAACACCAGATTCACCCAGCCCTTCGACGAAAGCGCCAGATTCACCACGTCCTTCGGCGGAAACGTCAAAGTCACCATGCTCTTCGACGAAACCGACAGATTCACCAAACACTTTGATGACGGCGCCAGACCTTGCGGAAAAAGTGCCACAGTTGCCATGCGAGAAAGTGGAAAAGCCATCACGCTCTGGGGCGAAATTGCTATGGTTACCAAGCCTTCCGGCTATGGTTTCTGAGTGTGTAAACCTTCAGCCGGGTGTGTGTACGGAATCTCGACCGGCAGTGCCAGAGTCTTCAACCCTCCTAATGAAAGCGACTGATGCATCTCCTTCAAAACCACGACAGTTATCAGGCGTTACAGGAGAGTGTCCAGCATGCCTTCCGAAGAAAGCCATTGCTGCGTCTCGGGCAAAACTGATACATTTATCAGGTGTTGCGCCAGAGTGTGTATGCTCTGCGAAAAGTGGAACTGCTGCAGTACCACCTAAACTTCCCGAGTTACCAGGCCGTGCTGCGAAAATTAAAGGTCCATCTGACCTTTTGGCGGAAGTGTTAGGGTCACCAGGCCCTCCGGCGAAAGAGCCAGGGCTTCCAGGCCCTTCGGCGAAACTGCCACAGATTCCAGGCCCACCAGCGAAAGTGCCAGAGATTCCATGCCCTCCGGCGAAATTACCAGGACTACAAAGCCCTCCTGCGAAATTTCTAGCGCTTCCAAGCCCTCCGGCGAAAGTGCCAGAGATTCCATGCCCTCCGTTGAAAGTACCAGGACTTCAAAGCCCTCCTTCGAAATTTCCAGAGCTTCCAAACCCTCCGGCGGAAGTGCCAGCGCTTCTAAGCCCTCCAGCTTTGCCACAGCCTCCAAACTCTCCAGCGAATGTGCCACAGACTCCAGCCTGTGCTGTGAACTGGCCAGCAGGATCTGATGGATCGGGTCAGACGAGTCCAGCGGTCTGCCGTCCAACCCGCTGCGTTTACCGGAATCCCTCGACGGGAGTTATCACCAGATGGGATAACCTCATAGCGTTGTTAGTATGTGCAATTGTTATGATGCTCATGCTGTCCACTCCCTTGTCTATCTTTTTAGGTAGTAGCAGCAGCAGGGGGCGGCGGCGCAGGAGATAAGTGTAAATATTAAAATATATTTTTATTTCGTTTTTTTTATGAAGTAAGGGTGCCCGGAGGAGATGAAACAGAGTGTAAATAAATATATATATTTTTTATTTAATTTTTTGTTATTTTTTTTCTGATCAGGAAAAAGTTGATATTAAGATTTAAATGAAATCAGATAACTAATGTATTCCATAAAGCCGCCTTTTAATTTAAAGTATGATTTTGACTCCTTTGCAGTAGAAACTTTTAGTGGATCTATATCTAACTCTTTCTCATAGTTCAAGGAAAATATCATCAAAAAAGTTCCGAAATAGTACACATTAATGTCGACTAAAGTGCTTGAGTTATCGCAGCAATAAACCACTTAGTAGATATTAGGTAATCTGCTACTATTAAAGCATAATTTTGTTAGGCCGTGTTCCTGAGGTTGTTTGTCGATGACTGATAGCGGGTATCACGTGTCCATCTACAATATTGTTATTGGACAGAGCTTTGAATACACTTAAGTAATTGGCTAGTCTATCGATCGCTGCGGATAGTCTGCACTGACCTTAACACGAACCGTGTTTTGGATTTTCTAGGCTGGATTTGTTTTGTGTAGACACCCTTGGCTCACCTTCATAAAACATGATTATGGGATTGTTTTTAAACGACAATATGGCGACTCTTTTATTTAAAATCTTAGTGTCATATTTATTTTGTAAATAGGTTAAGAATAACGCTTTTACACGTCACTTTTCTTTGGTTAGCTAAAACTGATGATGCTTGTGATGGATACTCTGGGAAGAAACACCGAAACAACTCAAATTCAAAGCGGTTATCTCAATACATATATAAAAGAAAGTCGGGTTAGTTACACCATTTATAACTCAAGAACGGCTGGACCGAATTTGAAGATCTTTGCTTTGTTGGATTTGTCTTTGCCCCGAATAGCAGAATAACTATTAAAATATTGGACAAATGTAAGAAAAGAAGTGTACAAAAAACTTTTTCGAATACAACACGCCTTTTCTGATACATGATAAAAATAAAACACGGCAAAAATGTATTCTGAGGCGGTACGAAGTTCACCGGGACCACTAGTTTCAAATAAACCATTAACTGACACTTTTGAATTGTCATGGTCGCTCAGTCAAAAACATGAAGCTAATTCCGCGTTCCAAAGCGTTGATATCTTTGGGGAGGAATGTACATCACAAGAAACTCCATGGACACTCTTAAATCATGTAAACTCAAGAGGCCAATCTCTTTTATAGTCCATACAATTAATGGATTGGTCTGACCATAAGAGAACCACGTAAGTTAGGTAAAGTATTTTTAAACTGATCACACATAATTGAGTGGACCTGACCAGTCACTGCAAGCAGTTATTTGTCAGTTATTGAGCTTAACTCTAACTCAAAGAAGTGCGTAATAAATATGGCGACTTCTGATAAATCTTATGATAAATTTGCTAGCGTTAATATAGATTTTTACAAAAAGTTACCTTTAACCGTCTACAGGGTCCCATCGATCTCTGTTCTAAAACCTATCAAAATCGGCTTAGCGTTTTAGCCGTGGAAAAGTTACAAAAAAACTCTTGCATTTTTAATATAAGTTAGGATTGATGGTGGCAGTTCATTGGAATAAGCATACAACGACCCTCCTACTCATATTGACGTCATCCCCTAAGTACATTCAACACACATAGGAAAGGGGAAGCCAATGCTTTGCCAATAGCCGCAGTATTATAGCTACACTGGTTTGTAAGCGCAATAAAACCAATATGGCTACTTCGTATGCAACACATGAGCTTGGAGCCAGCTGAATGAAATGGTCTTTAGTATAGAACACCGAGAAGCTTCAGCGACTTTGTTTGATAAAGGCGGCATTTCCAAACCTTTTCTTATGCCACCATTTACTCATGTAGAAGCTAGCTCTCTGTTCTGTATGGTGTCGGACGTAAAAGAATTGCACCATCCCATCATTTCCGTGGGTGGGTGTCGTAAGAGGCGACTAAGGGACTCACCAGAGAATGGGCAGCAGCATTCTCTGTGCATTGCAACAGCTACACTGCGATCGCCAACCCACCTGCCAAGCGTGGCGTTGCGTGGCTTTAGGGGTGGTCTATGTCCCGCAGTGGATGTCATTCGGCTGATGATGGTGAGCTTCTAGTAGCGGCTTAACCCGCCTGAAAGTCGTATATTATCCCAAGGGAACATTCTTCTGGGATGTAAAGTATCCTAATCCTATTGTGACATGGTCTACCCATGTGGCACGTATCAATAAGATCCGTTCACTGGTTAGAAGTGAAGAGGTTGCAAACAGATAAGGCAGGGAAACCTTCGCATTTATAATATTAGCATGGATAGATTTACGGCCATTACGGTCTTTTTTTAAGGATGGTTAATCATCGAATGACTTCTACCGCTCTGGGTGGAGCAGATGGGAGTGTCAGACTCTTACTGACTTTAACCCATCCGTGTTCCAGGGCCGCGGTGACTCTTTCGAACAAATTTCGCAAATGGATTTACGGCCTATGACATTATTCTGACTATGGCCTTATCAGCCGATACAGTGCAACACGGTATTTGACCTTCTTTTGATTAAGTACATTTTTCAAAACCTAGAGAAAAGTTTGTTTATACCGCAAAGTGAGCAGCAAGTTATTATGAATTTGCGCTATCCAGTAAAAACGATGTTTTGACGTGACAAGGACATAAAAACAACTTCTCACCGGTTTTTATTTATTTTTTCACAAATCGTACTATTTTAGTAACACCTTTAATTTTATTGATAGTGGCGTATTTAGTAGCTGCCGCCGGCTGCGGCGTTCCGTACTCTATGGTCTATAGTTATTTAGAGTAGCCATTATGCATACACGGAGAGCCTATCACCAATTATGGCAGTTTCAACTTTAGATTAAATCTGACCCTTAATAGAATTACCGTATATGAACAATATTTAGATTAAATTCACAGGCTGTATAGTGAAACTGCTCGTTGAGAGTCTGTGGCCACTTATGCCTGTATTAGTATTATAAGGTTCCACGTAACGCGGCGAGCCTTAAGCCTGCAGATAAAATTTCTAATTGTGGATCGGCTGGGCGAAAGTAGCCACGGATTGGGTCCCAAATACCAGAAGCCGGCGACGCGGTAGACCCACGAGGAGATAGCGAGACGAGCTGGACTCCTACTTAAAGGATTGGATTCGGGTAGCCCAGGATAGATTAGAAAGGAAAAAAGAAAAAATATATAATAATTTGTAATTAAGCTGCATATGGTAATTTTCCGAACAAAAGCAGTCTTTAGAGATTCATTAACGTCTGTGATACTAGGGTTTTATCATAAGTAGTTAAAACCTAGGTAATACGTCGGAAAACTGAACCATTTTATTATTTTAGTTTACACAGCGGTTCTCCCAACATGACGTGAAAAACCAAGATCTTACATACGTTGGCACTACTGCGCTGCGTCACATTTATCTAAACGATGTTGTTTCAGAATTACAAGATAAGTTTCAGCTTGCGACAACTATTTTCAAAAGAAACAAAATTCTATTTTAAATTTTATGTTTATTAGTTGTAAACCTACCACAGTGTAGTCTTTTTATATGCCTTGATGCATTATTTATCTATTTCCATACAGTGTAATCTAACAGTAAAATCCATATCCATTCTTACTTATAAATACTAAAGTGTGTCTGTCTGTCTGTTACATTTTCGCGTCTAAACTGCTGAACGACCAGTGAGCTGTCAAACCATACAAACAAACAAGATGGAACGATAGCTCACTTGTCGTCCACCAGTCTACCACATCACCACATCTTCTAAACTGAGAACCGATTAAATCTGCGACTTGGCGACAAATTGCGACTAATTAGCGATTAAATTTGGAACAATACAGATCTTCGATAGGTGACCTAGTTTTTGAGATAAAATGTGCCCAGGCTGGGGAGACTTCGGGTCGGCCACCTATAAACCCTTATATCTTTTGAACCAGTGACCGAAAGATTCTAATATTTGGCGACTGATTCCGACTGATTGGCGACAAAATATGGGAGAAAACAGATCTGCGCTAGGTGCCCTCGTTTTTAAGATATAAATGTGGCCAAGCTGGGGAGCCTCCAGATAAGAAAACCCTTATATCTTTTGAACCAGTGACCGACAAATTCTGATATTTGGCGACAAATTTCGACTAATAAGCGACAATTTTTTTGTGTTATCTACATTAAAATCCCTGATGGTGGCCAAGCCAGTGTCAGTCACACGTTCACTCCACCTAATGTCGACAGAATAGACCGGCAAGATATAGGTAAGCCACTTTTCATCCCAGTTAAAAGTTCTCTTGGTATAATAGAACACGTTTAACTGGAGCGAAGCCGGTGCAGAAGCTAGTTCATAAATAAGATCCACATCCAGACAGTCGAAATAGAAAAACAAGAAGATGTTAGAGACATTAATCAGCAAAATTGAATCAACAGACTAAGCCCTGACTCGTGGGCGTTCTAAAGACACGCACACAACACACGCTGCCACAGAAATGACTCAATGCATCGCAGACAGTCTGATTTACTGTCTAGATACAAGTTAGCACTCGTTACTGCTCGGATATTAGTCAATCCCGGAGGTATATGCATCAGGGTTTGGTTCAGTCTTGCAATGATAGAGTAGTCTATTTTGAGGAAAGAAAAGGAAATATACTTATTTGGCACATGTGAATGACTCTACAGACGAACGAGACGAACTCGACAGACGCACAATCATATAGTTAGGCAGGTATTATGAAGTGATTTTTGGAGCGGGGGATACGCCATTCAATCCATTTTTAGCAAGAATACTTGTAGTTTTTCACTTTTAACCGACTTCCAAGAAAGGAGGAGGTTCTCTTTTCGGTGGATACTTTTTTTTCACCTATTCCAAATTCTTAGACCGCAAAGCGTTCCGATAGAAGCGTTAAACAAAGTATTTGATAAAGCTCAACATGAAGATCAGCGTAATTTTTGCTACATTACTTATTAATTCTTATTAGCTACAACTTCAAAATTAACCACTACCTACTTCTGCTGTTTTCTTTAATTGAGACGGGACGCGCCTGACATAACAATACGGAACCCAGAAGGCCCGGTTCTTTACAAAGGACCTCATTACTCGGCCTGTATAAATAGCAGTCCCTAATCAGCGGGTTTCAAGTCCCTGACCACCTCGTGGGTAGGTAGGTAGACGCCCACTGCTTTGTTTAAAATGTCAGACGTGACCTACTGTTCGCGGAACGGGAACATAAGCGTTATAAGCCGGGTTCAGACTATGCAAACGAACGCTAAGGTGTCGTCCTAATACAGGACGACCGTCTTAAAACATTATTTATTTTTAATATTCAAGTATGAATGTATTTATTTCACTTAACCACGTCCGTGTGTCACTGCAGGGTGCCAACTGAAAACCAGCGCTGGGTGTCTGACGCCCAGCAAATGCTGAGATGGTAACCCTTTTGGTATAGGCACGCTCAGCACAATTTTACTAGATAATTGTTATGTCTTATGATTTTTCTCTTTTTTACTTTGTGTTTCGTTGCTGTTGTGTTGTGTCTGTATCGAATAAATGTTTTCTATTCTATTCTAGTCTATTCTTATTCATTTTTTCGGCCAACCGCAATACGTTGTTGTCGGCGACAAATGCGTCTTTCGGATTTACCAAACAAAAAAGACGACAATCCGATCCTCGGATTCCTAACAGAAAGCGATTTCTATTACGATGGCGTCTAACGAGTGGCTCAGATAGGCTCCGTACGCTCGCTCGCCTTCTGCCGAGTATAGGCCATGCGCATGAAGACGAACGAACGGGCAAGCGCGTGTGAAGACGAGCGAACGGGCGGTAGTCGTGCTTGGTCTAGACTCGGCCTAATACCTACTCACCAAAGGTGAAATTTACATAGCTAAAATTAGTATTACGGGAAAACAAGTCTACCTACTAATCAGATTAATTGTTATTTTTCCTAAGCGGTGGGCGTAATCTACGCCCCCAGGATGTTATGATTAATGATAGAAGCGACCTAGTGGACGACACGGAAAGTGGGAGATATAGCAAAATGTTTTCCTTGGATACCGAATATAATAGGTTGCTTGGTACCTTACCAAAGGGCGATTTTGTAAAGGGCACTCAAGGGATTACGATATGTGAAAGGCTTTTGTGTCATGAATGATACGATGCGATCACCGATCCGTTTATAAGCATAGTAGAAGTGGAACTTTTAAAGATGGCCATGTACAGCGGTGCGTGTTAATGAATGTTAATTTTATTTATTTTTGTTATATTTGTAGTTGATAAGTTTTTTATCTTTAAGTGTTTTTTGCGTTTTTTCCGGCAGAATAAACTGATTTTCTTTATTTCTATAAAATGAAGTGCTGAAATCGTCTCCATTAATGAACAATCTGAGACGATGTTTCAATATTTATCGCGTATCGATTTAACAATGGAGTCGCGAAAGTGGAACAAATTTACTATGCAGGAAATCGGTGCAAGGAGAACATAGGTGAATGCTTCGCCGTTGGAAGACATTAATATAATATATCCCGGGACAACTCACACACGGTCATCCGATCCCAAACCAGGCAGAACCTGTACTATGGCAACCAGACAATTGATAAACATACTTATATATTTCTAAATACATACATATTATAGACAAATTACACCCAGACACAGAACAAATGATCATGCTCATCACACAAAGATTTTTCCTGGGTGGGAATCGAACCCACGACCTCCGGTTTAGCAGTCAGGGTCACTAACCACTCGACCAACAGGCCAGTCAAAACATTGTAAATATTAAGAGCTGGAATCGTCACAATACGTCTGAAGCTTTCATTGTTGTGAAGATACACGCTCTAAATTACGAGCGTGACACAAACGCTAAAGGGCTGGCTTTTACCTTGGTCAAAGAATAAGCATTGCCATACAACGTGGCAATGCCGCCAGTCTTTTGGGCACACTTCCAGTCGACAGCGATGCGGATAAATTTTTTGACGCCATATTTTAGGGTTAATTTAGTTAGGAGTTTTTATTTTTTTCTAGTATATATGGTTAGTTAAGTATTTAACGAATAAATTTTTTTTGTGAAAAAAAAATAAAAATAATTAAATCTTTAGGTTTCTAAACACTGATGAAGGAGGCTTTTGTCTCCTCAATTTTGTGGAACGGAATCAGGGCAGTTTGAAATGTAGAAAATTGCCTAAATGTTAACTAGGGACTTGTCATGCCTTGCTTTTATGCCGACATCCGTACTACTTTGAATAGTACCAGTAACCAGTTCACGTCCGAAATCATTGTACCAACTTAACCTAACTAATGCCTAAGTTTTAGTTTTGTCTAAAAGTAATGTTTATCTGCTAGATGTAAATGTAGCTGGAACTTAGTGGCGAGAGAATTTCCAGCAAAACTACCAGACTAATTTGCCTTGAATTGGGCGAAAAGTTAGCATAATACCTGGACAAGGACAGACGGTCCGCAGACTCCGTACGGTTTACTTTTCATACTGGAAATTTAAAAAGTTTTCTGTAGCGCGGTTCTGCAGCTTCAAGTGAAGCTTTATAATAGTCACGGCTGTCATCTACGAGGGGATCAGCAGATGGTTCTCTATACATGTCTTCCCATGATTATATTAAACTAGCTTTTGTCCGCGAGTTCGTCCGCGTGGAATTGTTACTTTGGGCAGCCGATTTTTTCAAAAACGCTTAAACATATGTTTATTCATTTTTTATCATTTACCTAAACACAAAGGTTCATTGGTTTTATCTTCAATAATGACGGAATCCCATACAAACTTCCGTCCCTCTTTTCACCCCCTTAAAGGATGATTTCTGGGATAAAAACTATCCTATGTCCTTTCCCGGGACTCAAACAATCTCTATACCAAATTTCATCTAAATCCAGATAAGGTCCAGCCGTTTGCGCGTGAAAAAGTTACAAACATACACACACACTCACAAACTTTCGCCTTTATAATATTAGTGTGATTCTATATATGTCTTCCCATGATTATGTTCAATTCTATTGGATAGGGAAGTTCTGTATGGTGTCGGACGTAAAAGAATAGCACCATCCCATCACTTCCCGTGGGTGTCGTAAGAGGCAACTAAGGGACTCACCAGAGAATGGGCAGCAGCATTCTCTGTGCATTGCAACAGCTACACCGCGATCGCCAACCTGCCTGCCAAGCGTGGCGATTATGGCACCCCCCCC
>NDFZ01004933.1:0-15371 GCA_002192655.3 Mamestra configurata | reverse complement strand
CACGACTTTCGGCTGATATGATGATGATGGGGAAGTTCCCTTCACTACTTATCAGTTGAAATTGTCCACTAAATTTAATTTTAATTTAATTAATTAATTAAAATCAAATTTTTTGTTCCGTACCCGAAGGGTAAAACGCAACGCACGGACGGACAGCGGAGTCTTAGTAATAGGGCCTTATTACTAAGACTCCGCTATCCATTCGTCTGTCCGTCTGTCACCAGGCTGTATCTCATGAACCGTGATAGTTAGATAGTTGAAATTTCCACAGATGATGTATTTATGTTGCCGCTATAACAACAAACAGTAAAAACAGAATAAAATAAATATTTAAGGGGGCTCCCATACAACAAACGCGATTTTTCTGCCGTTTTTATAGATACGGATCCCTTTGTGCGCGAGTCAGACTAGCACTTGGCCGGTTTTTACTCTTATACACTAATTGGCACATCCTGTTCATGGGTTGCAGAAATTAACTACTTTTGGTTCATCAACAAAAGACTACCAGAAATTCAATGAAACTAATAAAACCGACGAACAGCTTGGGTGTTGTTTGTCGTTGCTTGAACATCGCGAGTTTTAATCTTTTTAAACCTGAAATTTTCATTCTATTGCGTCATGTAACATGTTGTTTTTAGGAACGCGTTGTCTTTTATTTATGCGAAAAATAGGGCAACGTGTAAAATATGCTAGTGCCTAAGACGAAATAAGTATTTTCTGAAATGAGAATTTGAAAAACTGCTCAAACTCCAATGCAAAAGTTTGATAAGTTCTCATGCTAATAAATAGTTTGACAAGTTCTCGATTACTTAGAATTCTAAAGTCAGAAATAGGGGTGACTTAGGCGTCGTCGTCCTAAAGAAAGGGAACACGCGCGAATACGCGATCGTTAGTTTGTACTTCAAATCCGAATAGCGCCCTCTGTCAGCGCGACGACGCGATCGGGTTTGCCGTACGAATAAATGCAACAATCGAGGACGACGCCTAAGGAAGAAAAAGAGTTTATTTGCGACAAGCACGACGCATACCAAAAAAAAAACAAAATAACAAAAGTTATGCAAGTTGGGAAGATATGCGTCAAATTCGCGCAATACGGCCATCGCTCAGCATAATGCGTTAATTCGTTGGATTCGTTTTTTCTTAATAACTTTGTTAATGTATACACATTAACAAAGTTAGGTAGTATAGTAGTATAGTATAGTATAGTTAATTAAGTATCATCTATGTATTTTTTTTTCTTGTCTCTATTTCTTATCTTTAAGTTGCACCTGCCATGTTGTCTCTGCACCGCCCTAAGGTCCACTGGTAGATAATGCCTAAGGCATTAAGTCCGCCTTTGTACAGTGTTTTTACTAGTGCATAAAGTTTTAATAAATAAATAAATAATGCTGGGACTCGTGGTTTTCAGCGACAACCGGCGTTGACAGAATGACGTCGATCGGGGCTGCTTGAAAAGTAAATAATTGATCGACCCTATTCCTTAACCCCCTTCAAGTATTATCAGAGCGTATACCATCAAATCCTTTACTCAAACAGCCCTCATATACACAACATCTTACTTATAAACTATAGTGCCTAGGTAACACGACATAGAGTAAACATATCGGATCAGGAAAACAGTAGCTCTGCTACAATACACACTGTTTAACATACCGTTTTCCATAGACAAACAAAAACATCTGTGCCATTGTTTGATGTTCTCTCAAGGCTGGTATTGTTTCCAATTCTCTGTGATGGCCTGTTATTATGTTAGTCTCTGTTGTTCTTGAGGGTATCAGCAAGACTGTCGGTTATCAATCAACGAACTCGGACAGTCCACTGCTGAACTACAGGCCTCTTCCAAGCATCGCCACAACACCCGGTCTTTCGAGGCATGTACTCTGTTTCAAGGAACAATGTCTTCCATCTAGCAGGGGGACACCACACCTGCCAGGGTTGTGGAATTTGTTCGTAAGAGTCACCGCGACCCTGGAACGCAAAGGGCTTTAGAAGGAACACCGATGGGTTTTAGTCAATAAGAGTCTGACACGCCCTTCCGCTCCACCCAGAGCGGAAGAAGTCATTTGATGATTTCCCATCCTTAAAAAAAAAGGGGGGGACACCACACAACGCTTGCCGACGTGCATCTCCATTCGGGCTTTAACAATATCCGTAGTATTATTTAATTTTGATCAAAATATGTTCATTCTTTCCTATCTTTGGTTTATAACTGTAGTTTCGTCAGGCAAGAAAAGGGACCCATTATCATCTTGAGGATAAATAGGTTTGTTAATTTAGCAGCAAGAACGTTCTAGTTAGGCAGCAACACTTATTTTGGTTACTAAATTAAAAACACGTTCAGCTCAAGCTTCTTTGAGAGTTAACACAACACATCATGTGAATGTTTACCAGCTGAAATGTTCACATCTCACTCCAGCGTCTTACGTAAATGTGAAGTAAATATGACGTAGATATTCGGGCAGGCAGCCCACACCCAAACGTTTGCAAGAATTCTCGCGTTATTAAGAAAGTTTTCAAGTGCTTTCAAGACGGTTCTTCCCTATTCATCTTTCTTTTTGAGGAAATAATGATGTTTTTAATTTAATAACAAATTCTGATTATGTTTTTTTTCGTTGAGTGTCCGAGAATTTTAAGCTTTCGGTTTGCGCACGATTTTTTGTTTATTGGAAGCTCTTAAAAACTCGGCCAGGTGTTTGTTCTCTGGATACCAATACAAACATCCTTAACAAGAAAGAGAACTAAAAACATAACCCTGTCTTTGCTGTTGCGCAGTCGGGTAAAAGTGTATAGTTCAATATATTGCCACACTCTTACTCTTTTCCCAATATATTGTCAAAGTCAAAAGTCAAAGCATTTATTTCAAATAAACCATTATCAGGTACTTTTGAATTGTCAAAGTCAGTCCGTCAAAAACATGAAGCTATTTGCACGTTCGAAAGCGTAGATCTCTATGGAGAAGAACGTGCAAGAAACTCCACGGGCACTCTTTTATATGGCATCGCCATCTTCGCAACAAATTATAATTTGTTGCCATTCAAGTTACATGTAGGAATATTCCCTACACAAAACTCTTGTAGAATGTGGGCGTACTCTGTGAACATTTAAATAACAAAGCAGTTCCCCGAAAAACCATTTATCTGTACCAAATATTACCAAAACGGTTTCTCTACCAACATTCCTTTCATGCCACAACAGCATTGAATTCACATCAAATTCCTAGGAATAATCTCCATCAATTTTCAAACGACAAAGTCCCGATTCGGAGCGGGGAGCCGCGAAATATTGATGCCGAGCGGATCCGTTGGTTTCCGCCGGGCCCCGCGATGGCAGGAAGTGGGGAGGACCACGGGAACGGCCGATAGTAACTGCTATGTGGCTATCTGATTAGTTTTTTGGATGAAAACGAATGCTGGAAGATTTTTTTGATGTTTCGTAATTGTTTTTAGTTCAATTCAAACCAAGTTTTCAATTAAGGGCTTGCAAATCAAGTGCTATGCACAGTTAGTTTAGGCTTAACTGGTAGATATAGTTTAGGTAATTTTATATATCTTTTATTCAGACCTCTACCTTAGAATGGTTTGTTTTTGTGGGCTCATACAGACAGTCCCACACAAGGCCTTCCAGGAATACTATTACCGCGCCTGCTCGTATGAGCTATGTTAGTATTAAAGAAACTATGCTATAACAGTACTGTACTGTACCGTACTGCTACCTAAGCTAAACTATGCTATAACAGTACTGTACTGTACCGTACTGCTACCTAAGCTAAACTATGCTATAACAGTACTGTACTGTACCGTACTGCTACCTAAGCTAAACTATGCTATAACAGTACTGTACTGTACCGTACTGCTACCTAAGCTAAACTATGCTATAACAGTACTGTACTGTACCGTACTGCTACCTAAGCTAAACTATGCTATAACAGTACTGTACTGTACCGTACTGCTACCTAAGCTAAACTATGCTATAACAGTACTGTACTGTACCGTACTGCTACCTAAGCTAAACTATGCTATAACAGTACTGTACTGTACCGTACTGCTACCTAAGCTAAACTATGCTATAACAGTACTGTACTGTACCGTACTGCTACCTAAGCTAAACTATGCTATAACAGTACTGTACTGTACCGTACTGCTACCTAAGCTAAACTATGCTATAACAGTACTGTACTGTACCGTACTGCTACCTAAGCTAAACTATGCTATAACAGTACTGTACTGTACCGTACTGCTACCTAAGCTAAACTATGCTATAACAGTACTGTACTGTACCGTACTGCTACCTAAGCTAAACTATGCTATAACAGTACTGTACTGTACCGTACTGCTACCTAAGCTAAACTATGCTATAACAGTACTGTACTGTACCGTACTGCTACCTAAGCTAAACTATGCTATAACAGTACTGTACTGTACCGTACTGCTACCTAAGCTAAACTATGCTATAACAGTACTGTACTGTACCGTACTGCTACCTAAGCTAAACTATGCTATAACAGTACTGTACTGTACCGTACTGCTACCTAAGCTAAACTAAGCTATAACAGTCCAGCTGGGTAGGTTTATTTGCATAGAATCCTCTGCCAAACAACTGGAAATATATTCCCTTTACTTTGCAAAAAAAAATCCGAAAGAAAAGTTCCACAACACGTAGATCTTTATTTTTTATTTATCTTATAAGATAAGCCGATCTTCTGTAGGCAGACCTTTGACACCTGCCAGGGTTGCGGAATTTGTTCGAAAGAGTCCCTGCGGCCCTGGAACGCAAAGAGCTTTAGAAGGAACACGGATGGGTTTTAGTCAGTAAGAGTCTGACACGCCCTTCTGCTCCACCCAGAGCGGAAAGAGTCATTTGATGATATCCCATCCTAAAAAAAAAAGACATTTGACACGGTCCATTGTGATAAACAGAGAGAATATTTAGCTCAAAACCTTTTCCTTTCTCTCTTATTCGCACAAATACGTCTGAAACAAGTATTGATCTTCAAATATCACAAAAAATAAGAGGCCATCTAGGTCTCCTTAGTACATAAATTATGACAATCCCATTTGTCATCTCACAGCCTTCTAACGACCAAGCAAAATAGGTCAAAGTCGTGTCCCTAAGTTTCTGGCCCATGCCTATCTGACCTTTCTTTTGTAAACTGTTCGTAATAGCGACGGAGCCTCGAAACTTATATTCATTAGATAGGTTCAGCAGTGCTTTAATTAATTAAGTTGGCTTACAGGCTTATAAACGTCGCTTAAATTAAGATTTGAATGATTGATAAAAAGCTTAGGCGTGTAGATCGTGGTATTACAGAAATTAGTTTTCATGTTGAAATACTATAGCTACAGAATTCGCCATTTATAATATATAACTAGCTACCGCCCGCAGCTCTGCCCGCGTGAATGTCGAAAATTATCCTAAGGGAACATACTCCCGGGATATATAAATTCTATGTCCATTCCCGGGACTCAAACAATCTCTATACCAAATTTCATCTAAATCGGTACAGCCGTTTGCGCGTGAAGAAGTAACAAATATGGTTATATTATGAGTTCAAGTTAGGTACCTAGTTGCTAATACGGGCCATTATTAATGAAATTATGCATATAAACATAATTAAACTTTGTCTTAGCAACTAAGAGATTATAATAATAATAATATCTAATAAAAGTGGATTATTTTTTGCAAAATTATCCTACTAATATTATAAACGCGAAACGGATGGATGAATGGATGTTTGTTACTCTTTCACGTCAGAACGGATCTCGATGAAATTTGGCACAGAGGTAGATTATAGTCTGGAATAACACATAGGATACTTTTTCATCCCGGGAATATGTTCCCTTGGGATAATTTTCGACATAAACGCGGGCGGAGCCGCGAGCGGTTGCTTGTATATTGCAAAATTATCTATCATCTATATTAATAAAAATGAATGGCTAAATGTGTTGCTAAGCGCAAAACTCTAGAACGGCTGAACCAAACCCGCTAATTCTTTTTGTTGTGTTTGTTATTGTCAGGAGAAGGTTCTTCTCAAAGAAAAATTCAAAAACATACATCCGGGCGAAGCCGGGGCGGGCCACTAGTCATTAATATTACTAAGCCCAGGATCCAAACCAATCTAGGTTCCATAACTTACATACCACATAATAAAAGCAATTTGTTAGTAAATCCAGCGTGGGCGGACATCGTGGCACGGTAGCAGCGCCAAGGGAATGGAAACTTGTCCCGATAATGTATATTGATGGGTCCCGGAGGTCGGCTGAACGACTCCTTATGAAGGAAGCCTTGTGGATTGAAGGATTAATGGTTATGAAGTATGACGCAACGGAGGGAAGAAAATTTAAGCGGATTTTTCTTAGAAAGAGTGGTTTTTTAAGCGACTTCAAAAAAGGAAGGAGGTTCTCAGTTCGATTGTTTTTTAGGTTTATTACCTCATAACTCCGTCATTTAAGATCCGATTTAAAAAAATCTTTTTTCATGTGAAAGTTTAAAAACTTTTTATGAAAATTAAAAAAAGAACCGTAAAGGATACGCACGGTGCTATACAACGAGGAGTGCGGTAATATAGGTACTTAGACGAGAGTACCTATTTTACCGCATGTACCATTCTATGGTTCGTAATTTTTTAACTATCGAACAATGTGTACTTACAGGCTACGTAAATGCATTTTTTGAGCAAATGTGTCGAAAAAATAATGGCGACTTATATTAATTATGCTCTGTTACCCGTGCGCATCCGGGGTTGTTTGTTTGTGATAAATTTGGATACCATACCAAAATTTTACCTTAATATACCCTGTTTCCAGCGGTTCCCGAAAGACGTTCACTACGTAAACATTTTTCAGTATAATGATGTGCGTCACATGACGCACATGACGCACAGTAACGATCAGCTCTTAGCAACGTGCTCCCAAACAAGTTGCCTAACGTGTCACGAATCACGTGTCGACTGTCGTCAAGCAAACACAAGGCTTCAGTATCCCCCTTACGACACCTACTGTTGAAAAGGAGTGGGTTAACTTACATCTGAAAATTATTCGGCTCGAAATATTACATTTATATTACATTAAAAATACGAGAATAAGAATAAACATGAAAAAAATAGGTATTATCTAAACAGTTTATCTAGAAATGTACAAAAAATATAATACTAAAAGTGAAAATAGAATCGAAATTGACCGAAAAACAAACGAGATACAACTATTAAACAAATATATCTGTCCCTCTCGCGGAAACGCTGTTTTGTATGGCATCTGTATAGGCGATATAGTATTATCGTATCGGACTTCTCTTTCTAATTGTCAACTTTGAAGCTTAATAACTTCATCTGCTGATGAAGGTGTTTTAAAAAATATTTCATAATTGTTTACTAGAGATTATAAGTATTTAATTTTACAAATAAAAAAAAAATGCTTGCATAATCCCTATTTCCCCGCAGCTAACAAGCGCTTGACAATTTGTCGAATTAATTTTGAGATATTTTTAGCTCCACTAACTGGTGGTAAATGTGTATTCAGTGTTCAAGTTCAATTTGTTTTTTGCCATTATCTTTGGCATTGAACTTAACAACTTGCACCAGTACAGGGTGCCAAGTTATTCAGGCTGCCTTGTAGAATAGCGTCCGTTGCTGCAACAGTTACGCGTTGCAGACGCGCCAGGGTCAAGGGCGGGACCCGACACGAGCCAGAACAGGGTTAGACATGCTTGTTGTAAAATGTAGGCACACGGGTCGATTAAACCTGTGTTGGAAGTCGGATTTCCCTTGAGGGATAAGGTTAGTTAGACATGGATAATTTAATGGTTTGGGAGCTTGCATGTGTTGGAAATACTGACTTAAAAAAAAATGTTCCTTTAATAAGTTAATGATTAGTACAGAGAAATAATCTAGCTTAATTTATACCTAATTCTTTATCACAAACTAGACTTATCTGCAGCTTTGCACTCGTCGTCGCCTATTTCACAAAAATCTGCATTTTTTCCGGGATAATTAGACTGTGGTAATGAACGATATTATATTGTATGTAATATTCTCTCTGTGAATGAACTTTTCGAAATGTGATCAGCAATTCCTTCCAGAGATTACGTCCTAGAGACAAACAATTTGCCTATTTACACTAAAAGAAATAACGAGCGATAAACTTGTGGAAGGCTTGTGTGTATAATTTACACTCGAGCGAAACCGGGGCGGGTCGCTAGTCAAAGTCAAAGTCAAAACGTTTATTTCAATTAGGCCATTAAACGGCACTTTTGAACGTCATCGTTTACAGTTCAGTAAAAATAATAGAATTACATTAATAAAGTGACTCTACTGTCCATTCGGAAAGGTAGATTCTTATGGAGAAGAACGGACAAGAAACTCCATAGTTACTCTTTTCAAATAATGATTTACAAAATTTGGTATACAAAAATTAATTTAATATTATGTGAGGACGATGCACCCAGAGTATGCTACTTATAAGAACAAAGTATCACCAGTAGAGGTAAACTTATTCATTTTCTAAAGAAATTTAGGTAAATGGTACTCACATATTTACAAACATTGGAACCATTAATTAAACAGTGTGTGAGTCAACAGAAAAATAGAAACACAAAAAAAGGAACAGTATATCTATAAAGTTAATACATAGATCAACCAGTTGGATTTTGTCTACACCCTTGATTGTCCTATGGAGCAGGACCAGCATGTTTCCAAGCATTCTTATCCTGAATGTAATCTTCTAATTTGTAATATGCTTGTTTACAAAGTGTACTTTTAACATAAGTTTTAAATTTTCCTTCATTTAGTTTTAATATGTCAGAAGGTATCTTATTGTAACATTTAACACAATACCCCATGAAAGAACTGTGGACTTTAGCTAATCTAAAAAATGGTTGATCTAATTTGTCTTTATTTCTAGTATTAAAATTATGTCTATCACTAATTTTACTAAAAAGATGACGATTTTTCCGCACATACATAATATTTTCATAAATGAATTGGCAAGGGACTGTCATAATATTAATCTTTTTAAAAAGTTCCCTAAGAGAATCACGGCGACGCAGATTATAAAGGGCTCTGACAGCTCTCTTTTGTAAAATAAATATGGATTCAATGTCAGCAGCCCGACCCCACAGCAAAATACCGTACGACATAATGCTGTGAAAGTAACTAAAGTAGACCAAACGTGCGGTTTCTACGTCTGTTAACTGTCTTATCTTTCTAACAGCATACGCGGCTGAGCTTAGACGACCCGCAAGAGATGTTATATGAGGCCCCCATTGTAATTTCTCGTCCAATGTGATACCTAGGAAAACCGTCTGATTAATGAACTCCAGTTTTTCTCCATTCAATATGATGTCACATTCGCTACTTTTAACATTTGGTAAAGAAAATCTAATACATTTAGTTTTTTTTTAATTTAAAACCAAGTTGTTTGCCGTAAACCATAAAGTCAACATAAGCTTATGTTTTACACAGCTCTACCGCAGCGTCTAACTAAGTAATTGCTGCCGTAGTTAACCGCATCAATTATACTTCTTAACCACTTAAAAACTTTAAGGTCCAAACCACTGCAACCAATATAAATCAGCGTCGTCCCTACGTGGGCGTCCCTCGCCGACATCACAGTTACGTCACGGATACTATCGCGGGCTGAATGGGGGTGAACGAGACTGAATGGAATGAATGGGAGTGAGTTATGAGGGCGCTTCTGTTCCTTAAACTTTGGGTATGAACGATCATTTTGTTGATAGTATGAACTTTAGTTTTATCTTATTTAGCTCAGTTCTTCAGGCCTAAGGGAATCGTATATTGTGTAACTTTAAAGGCAAGAGACGATCCAAGTTATCAAGCTTATCTTAAAATCGATCTTAGGCTGGAGACATTCTCGTATCACTTTGAACGATAACCGTGTTCTTACCTATGTCTTCTGAGTTTAGGAGCTCAGGAATTTGCTTCGTGGCTGGGGGTCATGACTTGATACTACAAGTAGATTCACTCTTAATTGCAGCTCGGAACACGACGCGAATCGCTGCGCAACGGCTTTTGATACAATTTTCACTTATAGAAAGAGTTAAATGAGAAATGTTTGTTTATATAATATACACCCGTGCGAAACCGGGGTGCGTCGCTAGTTGAACATAAATAAAAGTCTTGAAAGTGTAATCGCAAACTTCGTTACATCCCACTGCCCACTCAAGAATCAATATTGCACAGCAAAGCAAAACAGCAAAATACATGCTTTGCTTTAATTAAAATACAAATTACAAAATACTATCTCACATTTATTTAAAAAACGAAGTACAAAATACTTTTAAGTCGTGTATTTAAAATATAAAATACAGTATTTTAACTATTTTTATTTAAAATGCAAAATACCAATTACAAAATACTGTCAGGTGTTAGGTTAGGCTAGCCTTTTTGCTTACGAAAGCTATCGAGCACTGTTTTCCGCAGAACAGACCCATTAATAAGATTGATAAATGTATTTATGTTAAAATGTAATTTGAAGTCAAAAGTATTTGAATGCAAATACCAATTACAAATTAATTTTTTAAGAAGTAATTGTAATACAAGTACAAAATACGTATTTGTATTTCAATTACGTATTTTAATTACAAGTAATTCAAATACTGCCCAGCCCTGTCAATATTACAATCCAAATCTAAACAGATGAAATAAAATCTATGCAAATATAGACAAGAAAACAAGTGGTAGTTTTCCAAACCCATATGATATGGAGTTGCTATGCTGAGAGTGATGGAGTGTGCTAGCTACCAAGTGTCAATTAATTTTATTTAATTTATTTACAGTTTGAATATTTTATTTTCTGTGTCATGTATTGTAAAATACTTTGCACACTATTGTATAAATTCAAGTTTTTAAAAGACAGATGTGTTGCTGGGGAGCTTGTTGCGCCACTTCTTCTTCCCAGCTACAACACTAGGAAGTGGTGACGGGCGGGCGTTTTGGGGGACTGTCTTTATGTAGAACTTTGAGGTTCAAAAAGTGCTGGCACTCAGCCTAAATTTTGAATAAATGACTTTTGATAGAGAGGCATCAACAAACACTATTAACAAACTAAATATATTCCCGAGACAGCCCGTAAGATTTTCTTTCATAAGAAATATTGCGGTCCCACATAAAAGAGACAATATTGATGCCAAGTACGTAGGTAATCAAATATAACCTTCTTATTTCTCTATAATTCTCTTGATATTTATTTGTATCTGATATATGTAAATATACCGAATTAATGTCAATATTTTATGTTGATTCTGTCGATAGTAAGACGTTACGTTCATAATAATGATATCGCTTCGCGTGTAGGATGTAGCGAGCGGGGAAGAGAACCGCAAAAAGACAGCTAGGCAGTCTTTATCTTAATATAATATATATTTCTTGTGTACGTGTGTATGTCACTGAACTCCTAAACGGCTGGACCGATGTTGATGAAAATTTTTGTGTGTGTTCAAAGGGATTCGAGAATGGTTTAGATTGACAATTGGACCCGGTAAGTGGCAAAGCAATCGATTGCTATAATTTTTCGTCAGACACAAAGCAAGACAGGACATCGTCTGTCAGGACCACTAGTGCCTTTATAAATGACTAGCGGACGTCACGGTTTCACCCGCGTAGTTCCCGTTCCCGTGGGAGTACGGGGATAAAATATAGCTATCCATTGCTGAAAGATTTTTTGAAATTGGTCCAGTAGTTTTTAAGTTTATTCGATACATACAAAAATCAAATCTTTTCTCTTTATAATATTAGTATAGATATAGATAATGAACTTCCTACTTTATAAAAATACTAAGTTAATTTATTTACTAAAACACAACACAGCGCGTAGCCTAATACAATAAGAAAGAGAAAAATAACTTTTACACAATAATTCTTTGTAAAATGCAGGTGAGCACCAATGACGGATTTTATAAGTTCATCCCCTAGTGGCTAAATATGATCTTCGGAAGACGTAATACTGGAAAGCCCTCGAAATACCTCGGAAGCTGGGTACTGACCGATGTTACGGGCCTTAACTTATAGATATACTGTTTCTTTTTTTGTGTTTTTATTTTTCTGTTGACTCACACACTGTTGTTTAATTAATGGTTCCAATGTTTGTAAATATGTGAGTACCATTTATCTAAATTTCTTTAGGAAATTAATAAGTTTACCTCTGCTGGTGATACTTTGTCCTTATAAGTAGCATACTCTGGGTCCATCGTCCTCACATTATATTAAATTAATTTTTGTATACCAAATTTTGTAAAATCATTATTTGAAAAGAGTAACTATGGAGTTTCTTGTCCGTTCTTCTCCATAAGAATCTACCTTTCCGAATGGACAGTAGAGTCAGTAGAGTCACTTTATTAATGTAACATTATTATTTTACTGAACTGTAAACGATGACGTTCAAAAGTGCCCTTTAATGGCCTAATAGAAATAAACGTTTTGACTTTTTTGACTTTTTGACTTAATGTAACATTCACAGCAAACATGTTATGTTACGCCGTGTCTTAAAATCCGTGTAAAACTTTACTTTTTAATTTAATTAAATTTTATAGCGGCAATAGAAATACACACTGAAAATTTCAACTTTCTACCTGTTACCGTTCTTGAGATACAGCCCGCTGACAAACAGACGGAAAGCGGAGGCTTAGTAATAGGTTACCCTTTAGGTACGGAACCCTAAAAAGATATAATGATGTTTTAACAACATCTTAAATGTATTAAGTACTTTGTGGAGCTAGCTAGCTTTCTAAGCTATACTAATATAATAAAGCTGAAGAGTTTGTTTGTTTGTTTGAACGCGCTAATCTCTGGAACTACCACTCGGATTGAAATTTTTTTTTGTATACGATACCAACATTCATGAGGAAGACTGTAGGTTATTCGGGAAAGGGAAAAAATGGGATTTGCGCGTACGAAGTCGCGGGCGAAGTGCTAGTCTACACTAATATTATAAAGAGGAAGAATTTGTTTTTGTGTGTGTGTGTATGTTTGTAATGAATAAACTCAAAAACTACTGTGCCGATTTCAAAAATTCCTTCACCATTGGAAAGCTACATTATCAGCGAGTACCATAGGCTATATTTTATCCCCGTATTCCCACGGGAACGGGAACTACGCGGGTGAAACCGCGTGACGTCCGCTAGTACTTTATAAAGTAGGCATCAAGATATATTTTTATACTGGCCCTTGTCTGCCTTTGCAGAAAGAGCGTTCAGGGGCGCAGGGACAAACGTAATGGATTGGTACATTTGGGACACGTTTATTTTGCTCTTCAAAGCTAACTGAATAACTTGAAAACTGAATTTTACTTTCAAATGTTTTTATATGCGTATTTTTACTGTATGTTTGATAAATTCTATTTTATTATTTTTTAATGTAAGTTTTGATATTCCATTACATATTTCCAGAAAATAATCCCCAAAGCTTTGCCTGGGGATATTTTTAAATAAGAAAAACAAACAAAACAATGTTTTATTGGTAAAATTGGTAAAGCTTTTGCCCGCGACTTCGTCCGCGTGGAATAGTTACTTGAAGCAGACATTTTAATTTTAAAATTTTATGTTGCCGCACGGGTCGATCTTAAAGGTTAAGCAACGCTTGCCGAGGTTGGTCTGTGGATGGGTGACCATCTTAACATACCGAGACTCCTCCGTGCCTCGGAAAGCACGTAAAGCCGTTGGTCCCGGCTGTCATTTGTAGATCTTTGGCAGTCGTTACGGATTGTCAGAAGCCAGATAATCTGATACCAGTCTTCCAATGAGTACCGTGTTACCCAGTTAATGGGTTGTGGAGGTCTGGTAGGCAGCCGCTCCACGTAAAATACTGGTGTTCAGCTGAATCCGGTTTGACTGGAAGCCGACCCCAATATAATTGGGAAAAGGCTAGGCAGATGATGAGTAAAGTTTCAGTCAATGCTACTGAACAGAGAAAGAATATATATATATATAGATAGTTAAACAAATGTTCGACGTCATTCTTAAAATTGGCATAACTTTTTTATTTATGAACCGATTGACATGAAACAAACACTAAATGTTAAGTGAAGCTTACCACACTGAGATTAGCGTGCACAAACGTACAGACAAACAGATGAACAGTAAAACATACAAAAATTCTAACAATCATTGTTTTGGGTGCTATTTGCGTTGATAAAGGTCCCAATAATATTTTTCCTCATATATCTTCCATGTACAGACATCGATATATGATAACATTGGTTACTATTGAACATGTTCGGCAATTACTGTATTTAATGACCTTATTAGTATGTCGTTTATTGGGAAACTTTAACATGGCATTGCGTAAGTCATTTTCTGGGAAATATATTTGCGACACGATTCTAAATAATAACAATACCGACGGGCTTATCGAATTGCAACCATATTTGATTACCGATCAACCGAATTCATACTTTATTGTTTTATTATATTTTGCATCACAATAATTTGGAATTAGATTTCAAAGTCATTCAAGCATACCATTGCGAAAACAATCGGGATGGTAAATTCTTTGTTGCGTTATTTTTATCGAAATTCTAAGGTTATAATAGCTACAAAAGGGTGTTTTTGCGGTGACGCTTTGCCAATATTGGAACTAATGCCGCCGTAATGTTTTTTTTTTGGGTTCCGTACGTCCGACTGAAAAACGGAACCATATGTGGATACTTATGTGTACCAAATTTCAACTTTATTGGTTCAGTAGATTCTAAGAAAATAGGCTGTGACAAACGGGTGGGTTCTAAATCGGTTCCATTTTTAAATACGGACATTCGGATCTCTAAAACGGATTGTCATTCCGAGTGTGCTGCGCTATTAGAGTGGCGTTTGTTATTTGCGTTCGCCTGTGTCAAAATAATAGGCCTTAAAAGCTTAGCGGGTAGAGGGGAGCTTACCTTGTATCTCAGTTAAGTCACCTGTTCGGAAAGGGTCTTTGTCCATCAAGTGTCGGATCTAACTTGAATCTGCTTGTAATACGACTGGAAATTGGAATCCTTTTTAACTTCCTCAAAGCGCTAGGTAGGGGTGTACTTTTTGATGAATTTGTTCGAAAAAGTCACCGCGGCCCTGGGGGCCTACTCTTTAAGAGGAGGCTCCCTAAATTGTATGTTAATTTGCATTAATATTCAGAAACAGTCACACATACTATCAAAATGGAACTTTAGTATATGATTTATTGGATCTTTTTCTTTCCATGTACAAGACAGTTACGTAATTGTAACATTTTCACTCGATTCATTTTTAATTCAAAAATCATGTCTTTTTTAAAGATTATTCCTTTTTTTTTCAAGATTGCTTGGCATTTATGTCTAAAATAAATATTTACAGTAAGAAAATATAGTTTACTATCCAGTCACAAGATATTTTTTCTCTAGATCAATTATTAC
>NDFZ01004932.1:170079-216090 GCA_002192655.3 Mamestra configurata | reverse complement strand
CACAGGGTAGAGAAAGCAGGACATAATATTAAATTGCCAAGATTTATCATTATAAGTATAAAACATACGGTTGTGTTCAGTTTTACTAGCTTAAACTGCTGATATCTAAAATTTGTATCACAACTGCGGTTGCATTTAGTTTTCATTTTTTGTTTGGACATAAATTGAAATCTTGTGTAAAAAATACTTAAATTCGAGAAGCAAATACAGAAATTGTAACTAACGTAATATTTAGGTAAAAATAAAGAAAATGTTGTTGACTTATTTATAAAATTAAAATTAAAATTAAAGTTGTTGACTTACTTATTAAGAAGAGAAAGATACATCTTGTCTTATTAATTAGAGCTATTATTAATAGGATTGCTAAACAACAGCGCCTGCTGGTTAGCGGGAGTAGCTTCTGCTGGGCCAATAAGTTTGTCGATATCATCGCGCGACCGTATAGCGACGGCACGAAACTTTTGCTCCTTCGTATTTGCGGCTTTCCTGGCATAGATGCATCCATTACGTACCCAGCAGTAACGAAAATTATGTTGGGTAGCCCGTTTTCTGGCTTCTCCAAATAACTGCCTGTTAGCATAAGTGAGGCGTTCGTTAAAGTAGAGATTGGCCGATGGTCCACTGACGATGTCCGATGACGTAAGGTTGCGCCTCGACTTCGCCGCTGAGAGAAGTTCATCACGCTTTGTTTTTCGAAGTAATTTCACTACCACGGGTCTCGCTGTCGGGGGTGTGGAGGGGGAGTCAGAACGCTTGGCGCCAACCCTCTGAACTTGGTCAATGTCATTTTCTTGTAATTCTATCCCCAGCTTTTTAGATGTTATTAAGATCATGTGAGTGAGATTTTCACTAGGCTGCTACTACCCGAAGCTACCCGAAGCCCAATTATCTCTAACTCATTCTTCATCTGTAGTTGCTCCTGGGTTCCTAAGTAGTAATGTAGTTCGGCTACTGAATCAGATAAGTACTTACTTAATTGTTAAACTCTATCTTAGCCTGCCAATCTTTGAAAGTAATGTTAGCACTTCAGTTGGCGTAGGTATTTGTCAGAATATTCGTGTCACTTGTGTTATAAGTATATGCAAAACCTATCTTATGATGTTCAAGTTAAGGTTAATTTTGTATTGACGGTCTAACGCCAATATTTTGAAAAATACGCCAAGTGAATTGCCAGCACAACAGATAAAGAAAAGAAAAACCCTACTTTAAGAAAGAAGAATAAAGTACCTTCCTATTTCATTTTTTACTTCAAAAAAAGGAGGGGTTCTTAATTCGTCGGAAACTTTTTTTTATGTATTTTCCCCGGTACTCGAAGATGACTGAGCCGATTTGGATTTTTATTTTTGTTTGAAAGGTACTTCCTAGGTGGTCCCATAATCATCAAGTCAGGATCTGATGATGGGATCCCGGAGAAATAGAGAGAACTCTTCAAATTTTATAGGCACACTTGATGCGATTTGGGTAGTTTTTAGAAGAGTACCTACTTTTCGAGAAGGGCCACTTCTCGAAAAGTAGGTACTTCATTTCAATTTGGTGAAGATCTGATGAAGAATTTCGGAGATATGCAACGGAACTCCTCAATAAATGATAGTAAATGGACTGGGATTGCTGAAATCTCATGTCTGTCTATTGTTTACACCAGTTCATAACATAACATCACGCCGGTACGCTGTGAATGTGAAAAAAAAAACTTTTTACTAAAAAATACACTTAAAATAACTGAACTTAACTAAGTAACTCTGTGTCAAAAAACGGAAAAATAACCGACTGCCGAAATTAAAGGTAGGTACTTTATGTTTTGTACTTGGTGTTTTATTTGGAAGTCGGTTGTATTTTTTTTGTAAAAAGTTGTTTTTATAAGTATGTAAGGTAAGTATAAGAAATAAACCTAACGATTTAAAATAAGTAAAACTAACAAAGTTGGTAAACAATTCTATAAATTACCGCAGGCATATGCAGGAATAATAAATTAATAAATGCCATATTTTAAAACTTTATCAAGGGTAGACTATTATTAGATCCAAGTTCCTGTTAACTAGCAGTAAGCTTAAATATACCCTAAGTTTAAGCAAATACAGTAAATTTTGCGATAGCACTGACGATATGATGTATCACTTAGGTACATTTTTAATATGATAAGTATGTAGGTATATGTAGGCTGGCTAGCACGCTCATTCTCGAAATCTCGATGCCCTTAGAGACTAGTGTTGCCAACCTTGAATAAACCTGATACCTACCCACGTTAGTTTTTATTTATTTTTGAATAAGTACTTTACATTTTGTAAACTAAATTTAAAAATATAGCAAACCTTAACCTAAAAAAACATACCATTGGCGGCCTTATCGTACCTATTCCGCCATCTCTTCAAGGCAACCTGGAATGGATAGAGATAGCCTAGACACGAAATGGGGTAGCACTTGGTGCAAATATAAAGTTAACATAGAACAAAAGTAATTTCTGGATGGGTACGTACTCATTGTAGATGTCTCCAGCATCTTGCATGCATAACCTAAGGTTAAGCAGAGGTACACCCACATATTGCCAGTAATATTTAAGGCCCATGTAATAAGGGGCAATCTAGTAGCGCCCAGTTGATACTGAGCACAAATCCTGACTTGTTAGTTGTTTCTAACAAATTCCAAGTGGAAAAACCCACTTTGCCCGATCCGCGATTCGAACCCAAACCACCAACAGAATCTAAGATCAAATTCTAGAATAATAGCATTAGTAAACGAATTTTTAACGAAATAAAATAGTGAAAAATATTATAAATACCTACATAGTGCGGTACGTTGGTTTTTACAAACGAGGTCGAGGGCTTACCATAGTTACGAGTTTGTATAACCAATTTCAGCACGTGTGTCATACAACGTTTTTCAACACATTTGCGAGAAAACAGTACATTATAGATAATGAAACAAACTTTTAGTTTTTAGATATCAATCGGAAAGTCACAACAATCTTTGACGTTCGTTTGACGTTTGAAAATAGCGCGAATTTGCAAATGGCGCCAAGTGCGCGTGGTGAAAATAAGAACTAAGTAGGTACATATTTCGCCTCGTGTTCTCTTTAATTAATATTAAAATGAGATGAGCAAAAGCGCTTTCAAGGAGGTTTGATCATTCAGCTTATTTTTTCCAGTAATTTGAAACTCCTTGGTAGAATTTTTATATTAATTTTTTAATTGTAACTAAAAAATGTCGTGAAGGAAAAGCGCGGCGCTATACAAAGGAGGAGTGCAAAAAAATAGGTACTTAGATGAGGTATTTTACCACACGTTCCATTGTTTGGTTCGTAATTTTTAACTTTCGAATAATGTATAGCTACAGGCTTTGTAAATGCATTTTTTGAGCAAATGTGTTGAAAAAACCATTAAAAATACCCCTGTTTGGTACATCCTGGAACTTCATGGAAATTGGATGGGTACCTACCTCCTTCAGCCTAACCAATTACTATATAACCACTCTGTGCGCCTAAAACTTCGAGGTGAAAACATACAAACGTGATGTTAGTCATCTGCCTATCTGACCTCCACAACCCAGTAACTGGGTAACACGATACTTCTTGGCAGCGGCGGCATTTACCGCTGCGAGGTCCCGGGCGGCAGTACTTGGCGAGGCCCCGGGCGGCAGATGTTTTGCGAGTTATTTATGAAATTCATATGAAAGTAGGTATTTCTGATTATCTTTGCGGCGTGTCTTAAGACTACAATTTAATATAAAATCAGAATGAAATTATTAAAGAAATTGCAACACTAAAAACCGGTCTTGTGTCATCAAATTCCTCAAATTCGATGGCACTTATTACTATTAATATTATTAAATAATTTACTGTGAAATACCTAACTTCATTTTATTGCTAAAAGTGTAAAACATTTCAAATGTAAGGTTTTTTGAACTCGGGTAGCGCGAGGCCCCTGTAAGAGCGAGGCCCCGAGCGGTTGCCCCGCTCGCCACCCCCTAAGGCCGCCACTGCTTCTTGGCAAGACTGCTGTCTAAACTGACTAGGAATGTTACATCTATCTTTTTATTTTCTATACCAGTTGCCGTGATATCAATCATAATTTTCTGTACGTCTAGTAGGTACGTATAATGTACGAAACAATGACCATTAAGACTATACGTAATAGCAACAATTAAGTAATACCCATGTACATAAAACGTAATTAAGTAATCAATGGGAACCATGGAAACACCATGGCGTTGGCCCTTTATATAGCTTGCATCTTAAAACGCACGATTTGCTGTTCCCTTACTTATAATGTTGTGATCCATCAAATAGGTTCGCGAAATCCACAGGCGGCATTTTACAGTGTGACTTATATAAAACTCTTACGAGTCTGCTATACGTCTGCTTCGCGTCTGCTGAGCAGTTTCTACGAGGCTTTTAGGTACGATTTGGCAACGAAGCATAGATGAGTGATCTACTATGACTTTGCTACGCGTTAACGTTAGCCAGCTACGTAGTCTACGAGTTGGCGACGGGACATAGATGAGCGAGTCTGCTACGCGGCAAATAGATTTAGATAAATCTTGACTAGCAAATGGTAACCCTTTCGGTATGGGCACACTCAGCACGATTTTACCATATCATTGTTATGTTTCATAATGTTCTCTCTCAATGTGCTCTTTTTTAACCGACTTCAGCAGGAGGTTCTCAATTCGACTGTATGTTATTTATTATTCTTTTTACTAAGTGTTTGTTGCTGTTGTGTTGCGTCTGTGTCGAATAAATGTTTTCTATTCTATGTTTATTCATATTAGAAAAAAAAACTGGGCGAAAAATTAGAGCGAATGCGGATAAAGCCGAAGCTAGTGAAGTAGCATGAATAGGTTGATAGTGCCCTAAAGCTTATTCCTTACTTTCCAACAAAACTGGGCACCGAGTCTTTTTTTAACTGGAATCAAAAAGTAAAAGGCACTCTCTATCTGTTTTTTTTTATTTAATTTTAGTTTTAAATAACTTTTCTCTAGTCCCGTAAATAACTAATAGGTACGTTCGGATATTATTTATTTCCTCTGGCGGCTTTCCTTACGCCGTGTAGGTACCAACGACTTATTTTCCACTCATTTCCACATTTTCAGATCAGCTTGCAGGGGATCAATAAACCTACTAACCGAAATTTCCGTCTCTCTCACTCATTTGTCTCTGTCTCTCTCTCTGTGAGAGAAGCACTCGACATACTGAAAAGAGAGATGAATCAGTGTATGTGTATCGTTCCGAAATAATTTGATGATAGTTGAACATCATAAAGGAAATAATGTGTTTCTTAGGTATTCATCTGAGGTGATTTGAGGTGATGTGTAAACTAATAGTTACTAGAATAAAATATTTCTGACAACAATACACTACAGTATATAATACAAATTATAGAAAAGCACTAATTGAATGATTGTTAAGAATAGCAAAAAAGGACTGAAACAAAGAAGACCCACATTAAAAAAAAAATCTCCCTTCTGTATTGAGTGGCACTGTTAATGGCTTGAAATTCATTGAAATTGTAAATATCTAGGTTTAATTATGTAGCAAGTACCGACATCAAAATAACTTATATGGTTTTGCAGTACCTACGTAATACAAAATTTACTGCCCGAGCAACAAAGAAATATAGCTCTGTTTGCTCACATTGAAAGCCCATTTTAACGAAACTTCTAAATAACAAAAGCCTTCATAAAGTTGTTGTCTTTAGACTCTCATACCCTGTACAGCAAAAATAATTTAATAAATGCAATAAACCCGTGAAACAGACAAAAGTACCTACAATTAAAATTTACAATCTGTTTAATATCACAATAACAACAACTACTTAACAATACTTAACTTACTTAACAATTACATACTTTTTAACATAAAACTAATTAAAATTTTAAATTAAAATATAATAAGGTAAATTAATTAAAGAGAGCCAAGTCAAACGGAGTAGGTACCTCAAGTCCTCACAACACGACGTCTTTAGACCTAAGTATTATTAAATTCCTAACTTTTAGTAATTTTACTAACTTGCAGCTCACCCCGGCTTTGTGCGTGTTGATAAACTTCTATTCTTAATATATCGACGGATTTATTAAAACTGAAAATGACAAAGTCAGAAAGATCGCCAAGTGAAAACGAAGTAATTGTATGGGCGGGTAAAATCATCGCAGCTATAGTACAATATGTACAGATAAGTTATACTCGTATACGTAGGTAAGGTAGCTCATGTCCACTTGGAATAATTTTAAATGGTATTAATTATTTTCAAAAAGGTGTGTGCTGTTCCGAATATTCCCTCCTACATAATACACACACTCACACTCAATCTTTATTATATCATTATGTACTAATAGATAAAGTACCTATCAACTATAATATGGTTACTTACTACCTTCACTTACTCTTGTCTTGAAGTATTATTTCCAACAAAACGTGTGGCTTATTTATCTACACAGAGCGCGCCCACAAAGAAAGGTCCTTCCGATCAAAATCCATAAACTTTAACGAAACGAAAACAGCTTATCTGAAACTTCAAAAGTTCAAAGCATTCACTTCGAATATGGGCCCTATGGAAACGAGAAACGGGATTAAAACATGGTCACTGTTGGTACTGCGGGTTGTAGATTTACGGGTTCCCAAAAGTGGGCCACCAAGGCATTATCACCATGGTAACCGCCCCATGTTGCTATCGATCCCCCAAGTTGTCTTCAACGTGGGACGGTGGCCTACTTCGCCGTGGCTTTGTTTCCCCCTAATTTTTGTTGTTCGAGCCCGCCCGGAGTAGGTGTCTTATATTTACTTATTTCCTAGAATTTTGTATGGTTTAGTTAGGGATACTACTAAGTATATAAAATAATACTCTTGAAGAAGAAACCTTGAAGTTGATTATGAAAGATGTAAAAAATAACGTTTTAATTGGGTCAAATATTAGATTACCGAAACTAATCTCATACGAAAATATTTTTATCCAATATTTCCTGTAGAATAAATTCGATAAGATATTGTAGTAAGTAGTAATGATAGACTTTTGCGGTTACAATCACTAATCAGTTGTTTTTATTTTCTGCTATGTCTTCTTATCTCAAAATTATCTGGTTTACGTCACGACATAACATAATCAGGTAAATAAGGCCAATCTTTATGTTAGGAACTATCCTAAAATATGCCTACATGTTATTTCGTCAATTCTGAAAATCACTGAAATCTAATTGCTTAGGTACATGGATTAATAATTCATGGAACAAATATTTTCTTGGCTCAAATGTTTTCGTACTTTCAGAATTATTTTCAAGCACAGTACCTTCCTAAGTTAAAATGTAACTTGGAAAATAAAATATCCGTTTGAACCTGTTAGATACCATAATACACATATAAGTAGGTAAGTAACACGTTTCTCTAGTTATACTGTTAAACCTAATGTTTTGCAAAAATATAATTGAACTATACTTCGAATTTAAAATATTCAGACAAATTATCAATTAGGTAGGCCGCATCAAGTAATCAATCTGCTAGATAATTATGAAAAGTATCCGCAATATTTAAATATGTTAGTCTTTGCACAATCTTCGCATTCGTAATAATTATGACAATAACAATAATTGAAACTGCTTTAGGCTGTAGTAAAGTTTTGGGAACAGGCCACGTTTAGCTATTGATACTAATAGAAACATTTTTAGGTTTTGTAATCGCGGTAGGTCGCTGCCACATGATGCAAATCCTACACGCATTGAATTTTATAAATGACTAGCACTTCACCCGCGTTTTCGTCTGCGCGGATTTAGTAGGTGCTTCACAAACTTCAACGCTAGGGCTAGGGCTTTTAAACGTTAGTTTTAGAAAATTAAGCACAACGATTTTCATTAATTATATAGCCATTTCTGCTGCTGATTCTGTGATCTCAGGATCAGTGCAAAAATTCACCCCGTAAATCCCCGGGGGGGTCAGGGGTTGATTATGCCAAAATTGTTAGGCGTTTCAACTATTCCACTTTTACTTTGTTCATACCAATTTACACGTAAATTAAAGCAAGCAATGTCCTCCCCTAAAAACTTCATCACCCCTTTTTGCCCCTTTAAGGGTTTATTTTCGAAAAATACAAACAATTGTACTTTTTATTATTAAGAAATCAATTTAATTTCACCAAGCATTAAGATTCTCTGCAATTCGCTCAAACCGCAACATTTTTCTTACTTAGAGAATTTTATACCCATCGTAACTTTGAAACATTCAACCATAATTAATCATCATTTCATTTTAATGCTATGCTATGCTATGGATTACTATCATCATACCAATATCACCACTTTTCCATTCCACCCGGGTTTTGATTAAATAATTTGAACAAAAATTGGTAATTATGACTTAACCATAATAGTAAGACATACCCTCGCGGTCTTTTTATAGGCAATAATAAGCACTTTAATTATGTGATAGGTACATTATTTTTATATAGTATATATAGTTTTCTCATTGCACGCCAAGTAATTAATTTACTAGGTCAAAATTTAGCTACTTTGAGTTACATTATTGCAATTTTTATAGGGAACCCTATTTTTATCGAAAATAAAAATAGCCTGATATAGTTTTAAGTTAATAACGTAGTTATCGTATAAATGTTTAAAAATCGCTCAAGAACTTGTTGAATCAAATCATAACAAACAAACAAATAATTATAGTTTAAACTATCTTCTGCCAGCGGTTTTGCCCGCGCGTGCAAATCGTATTTTACCCCAAAGGAACATATAACGTTCCATATACTTTTTCATCCCATTTTAACCACTTAATTTTGAGACAAAAATACTTATTTCAAAAATAATTATTCTTTAAAAGTCTTTGAATACATCATAAAGAAAAACTCTGTTTAAAATTGTCGCTCCGAAGGTCCAACCTGTGCCTTGATATGAAAACCTTTGTTATTTTCTTAGGTGCAAAGTTTGAAGTTTTTTAACACAAGGGAAATGAATCTTCCACTTCAGAGTTTTCGTACCAAGTTTAAAGTACAGTTACATTGGTCTTACTAAGGAATAAGATTCTTCCATACAAACTTTAATACCCCCGAAATCGTCTTTTGGGGATAGTTGAGAAAAACTAATAATAAAAACCTTGATTATTTACACAGGTTATTCAAGTTTCATGTACATCGGCCCAAAGAATAGGATCCTTTCACAAAACTTTAACCACCCCGAAATTGTTTTTGAGGGTAGTTGTGAAAAACTAATAATGCAGATCTTTATTATTTACTTTGGCTAGTATTTGACCCAAGTTTCAAGTGTATTGGGCCAAAAAATAAGATTTTTCATAAAAACTTTCCCGTTCCCGTGTAGCCTATAGCATTCCTCATGAATGTGTCAATCATATACAAAAATAGTTTTCCAAATCCAAATGGCAGTTCCGGAGATTAGCGCGTTCAAACAAACAAACAAACTCTTCAGCTTTATTATAAGTAGTATCTACTTATAGATAGATAAAGTAAATATATCTACTTACCTTAAGGAAATAAAGTGTTCGAATCTTTATAAATGAAAACAGAATAACAAACCTGCAACACAAATGAAATATCAATGAACAGAAGAGTATTAAGCCCGACTGAGTGGTAATGACGTAGGATTAAAACCGAAAATCGACGTCGAAAATTCAAAACCATTCGTATTTTTCCGTCAAAATATTCATTAATGAAATTCGTAACTACCTACGTGTACTTTACAGCCGAATACGGCCGATTGTATTAAAATATTAATTTTAATTCCTTTGTGTTGGATGTACGGACCCGTGATACCATTTTCAGCGGCCGACGCGGCGCTGTGTGATTTCCTTTCAGCTCATTTCCATTGTGCTTCAAAATTATCATTGTTTTAAGAAATATAAACCCATTTTATTATTAAATGCTATTCGTATAATTCGTACCTAAGTTAATTAAGTTTACCAGTAAAGTTTTTCGAATAAAACAATCACTTTTGTTCACTCTAGGCTCGGTGAATTTGGATTTATTTTTAACAAAAGAAGTCTTTATCTCCGGTTTTCAGCTTTCCATCGAAGTATTATTCCGTTAGGCTTTCTTTTCTCTATATCAATAGTACCCGTTTACAACTTGAAGGGTGGTTCTTACACAGTTATAATAGGTAATAGTGTCATCATTTTGGAATTTATTTTCCTCTTTTCACAATAGTAGAAGCTTTAAGCGTCATCTTCTTACTTAGGACCAAAAAACCCTGCTAAACATCTTAAAACTCACCTGATTTAGCGACATAATTCGTGGACATTTCTCCAGTTTTAGAAAAACTTAATGACTGAGGCCTTCATGATTTGTAGCTATTGCCAATTATTTTCTAATGCTCCCTTCACAGCTACGGCTTTGGCAAAAGTACGTGTCAGCCTTACGGGTCTTTCGACCCTTTCACTCTTTTAGGAGAGCCAACCAGGAAGAGCGAGAAAGGACATAAGCTTTAACCGGCGCTTTGGTAATTTGGTGTCGATCAAAACGTTGCTATTAACGTCCGAATTTCGTGACCGGAATAACATTTTTTGCTGATCCAGGTTCGCTTTTGAAAGGATTTTGGTTAGTTAGTGAAGTAACGGTTAAATTTAGTTTCAGGTCGAATATTTTGATGTCACACTTAGAACAATAAAGTACTGTCAAAGGCATAACCGGGTATTGTTATATAATAAATAAGTTTTGATTGCAACTAGGATATAATCCTTTTTATTGAATACTTTTACATCATTATTTCGATCCGCCTATCGCATTGACAGTCACCTGTCATCTTTCTGTATTTGTATCCGTGTTATCTCTTTTTGTTATTCTAAACATGGAACGAGATCCAATTAAAGAGGTCAGCTCTTACAGCACCTACATCCAAATCATAGTAGGTGCCTAATTTTGTTTCGCCTTCCATCACAAACAGACACATAGGTAGGTAGGTTCATCTGCACCTAACAATCAGCTCTAAGTAAATATTTCTCATCTCGCTGCCTGCTGCGTCAAGTCGTCTTAATTGTCGAGTTGCCAGTCGACCTAGAATGGACTAATACGTAACAATGTTACTCTCAGACTACCCTGGAGGGTAATGTGGTTATGTCTGCCTGCCTCTACGTCAATTTACACCACAGAGTTACGAAACGACTTGGCAGACACGGCATTGTCAAAACTTTGCATGCTTTCCTCACTTTTCATGTCAGTGAGTGTCACCTTCTCTGTCTCCAGGACTAGCAAGAGCTTTTTACTATCAGGACGGCTACCAGTCGATTCTCCTTTAAGTTGAAGGCAGTCTTTTCTTTAAGTTGCACCTGACCTAGGACCTGGTGTAAATTGCCTTAAGCGTTAAGTGCACCTTTGTACAGTGTGTTTTCCTTGTGTTTATAGTTTTAAAAGGAGGCATCGCAAGAAAGTTGTTCAACTTATTTAATAACACCCATGAACCGCACATAACTATTTGAAAGAAGTATACAATCGGAATCATGCTCACAGTTCCAGTCTTCAGAGAGAAAATTATCAAAGTTAAATTTACAGACCTACTTGAGAAGCACGATTAGTCAAGAGAATTTTTATATCTGCTTTCTCAGTTTCCTATAAATTGAAGCGACTCGTGTTTGCTACGTTATTAATATTGCAAAAAAAAAACACGCAGTGTCTTTTTCGCAGCAAATTTTTTTATCTCTCTCTGTATGGGAAATCAAAGGAGCTTCGCAAAGCTGATGTCACCGATATCTACTTTGGGCCAAGCACCGCCACTGGCTCAGAGAACACTTGCCTTCTCAGTCATCAATCGCAGTGGCCAAATGGAAAACTGAATCAATTGCGTACCAAGTAGGCCTGCGCAAATAATGTTTTACGAAATGGGGGATTATCGATCCATCAAACAGCAAAGCGAGGAGGCAGATTACAGTCCGAGTGTGGTGATCCTGTTACAACAAAGAATAGAAAGCATTTTTTCAAACAGACAAAAGAAGATCAGATAGAAACTTACTGCTCGTGACATTAGGCTATTTGACTAGGTATCTATTTATTCGTCCATGGGTATCTACTATCAAAATCCACATAAATACATATTTGAAAGCTATTTATACTAAAATAGTAGAAGAAGATTTGTAAAAAGATAAATCGGTGGAAAAATAGAAAAGATACACGCTTTTGAAGTTATATGGTCACGCAAACCGTGGTTGGTGCAAATTCTCTATATTATATAGTTTTTTTTTACATTTTAAAACATTACTTCTACTGCAACTGGTATTTTCTCCAGGTTTTAAGAAATTTAATGAAGAAATACAATTAAATACCTTAATCTGAATATGACAGCTGAAAATTGTACTGAACAAAATTACATGTCCATGAATACCATACCACGGCGCCTGTAGTTCGTGCAAACGCGGCGTTGCGAGCTCTGTGGCCTCCACTAACGAGATGGCAAACATCCTAATATAATAATATCTGATGCTATGAAGATTCCAAGCTTTTACGGCTGATTGCTAGAGATCATTAGGTAATCTTTTGAACGCATTCTGTGTTCTAAAGTGAAATGTAAATGTGTGTGTGTGTGTGTGTGCTGGTAATATTTCACCGCTATATGTTGGAAATACGTAATTTGAAACATTTCTTCTAATAGAAAATGTAGTTTCTCCATTATTGAAATTACAGTAGGTGCTCTTTAGCTTACAAGCGTACTTTTTAAAATTATATTTTATGAGCGAAAATAGTTGTCTGGGAGTAGAGTTATTGGAAGGACTTGATTTGCCAAGTACTGGGACAGTATATTTCTAGGCTATCACTAGGTATCAGGCTAATTAACAAAAAATGTCAAAAGCTCTAAACGCGATTGGAAATGTGATTAAAAGTACAAGCGAAAAATCACTCCTTCGCCGCGCGCGGTCGCTTTCCCACCTGCATGTTTAATTATATTGCGGGGCATGACCGAGCAATTGATCACATTGTACCTCGGTAACACGCAGTGTAATGCAATTACCTTGCGAGGCTGGTTGTAGGGAACGAAGCCCTTGTATTTTCGATTACTGGGTACATTTTGAATGTTCGGAAATCGTTATTGAGGAAAGATTTTTTTTTAGTAGAGAGCCCCAGGATTTGATTTGGAACAAAGAGGAGCAGTTTTTTCTGTAAAAACTTTCTAACGAACTCACTTCCGTTTCCGAACTATAAGTTGTCGGTTACAATTTCAGACCTCTGATTTCACGAGGGACGCAGAAGTCAGCTCGTTAGTAAGTTTTCATGGAATAAGACTGCTGTTATACTGCTATGAGACAACTGGGCGATTGTAAAATAACAGCGTGAACCAGCTCTAAGCTGCCCAACATCACGTCTGTGACATATAATCATCAAGGTGGAAGGCAGTGGTCCACATCTGGCCGGTTAAGGTAAGTCCGACGTGATACGGGCAAGCCTATTGTCATTGTGAATAAAATTCTGGCCGTGTTACAGCTACTAAGAAATCATAGTAGACACAAAACCTTTTTGAGTCCGTATTTATATAAGTGCCTGATGAAAACGAAGAGCAAGTTCTCATTTCGATGAGAAACTAACCAGTTTCTCACACTTATCAAAGCCTGAGCCACAAATATCTAGGTACGACGTCAAAGAAGCTTCTTCACAAAGAGCTGTTTTTCTGCTTAAACTGGCCTGAAAGTTATAAAGTGACTTGTTTCATGGTCAAGGGCACCTAAAGACACGCATAAATGTTTAATTTTCTTCTTTAGTTTACATTCAAAACTATTTTTTCGCATTAATTAAATAGCAACATGTGAATGGATTGATAGAAATGTTTCAACTATGCTCTGTTGTGGCAATGATAGCATTGTGGCAGCCGTATCGGATGGAAACACTATTGTTTTCAATGCGATTGTTTTTCAAACATACGCACATAATTTATTTAGCTGCTGGAATGATGAAGGAAAATGTATACTTTGGAGATTTTACAGAAAACTTGAGAGATTGCCACGCCTGACAGACAATTTGAAAGTGTTCTGCTGACACATAGAGACCCAGGTGTGAATGTGTCTTCCAGCTGTGCGTGCAGGGGCACCATATCACTTTTAAATTGAACTCAGAATCGCGCTGTTTGCGCAGAAATTTTAATTACCAAGTACCTACGTTACAGGAAGAGCATTTGATTTGATTTTCATTCCTATCCTGCTTCCAGCTAATACCCGCTCCGGCTTCGCGCTGGTGGAAATTATATTAAATCTATGTCGCAGCTAGCTAGATGTAACCATTTGCATGAATACATTTTCAGGCTAAAATAGAGTTAGTAGAGAAGTTAGTTAGAGAAATATCTTCTCAACATGAAATGCTTATAATTCACGAATGGAGGGTTATTTTCGGTTAGGTTTTAAGTAAGTGCCTACTATGCTTATATTATTATATGCCTACTATAGTGTAAATTCTGCGATAAATAATAAATTCCTAGTTTGGGCACCTTTTTGATTGTGTTAAATTTTATTTAGTCCTGAGAGCAGTGGTGATAGTGGCCTCGGTAAACGAATTGAAAAAGAAAAGAAAAGAAAAAATGTTTATTTGGGACTCGCATAAGACAGACAAAAAAGTAAAATAAATTAAAAACTTATAGTAAGTACTTACCTGCATCGTAATCAATTAATAAGGCAAACAACATGAAATTAATTTGTGCGAAGCCAGAAAGGTTCCTATCTCAGCATAGGACGACAATGTAGAATCTCGGTTCAAATCAAGTCTATCAAAACCATGAAGGAATACATCGTGAAGGAACGAGCATGTCCTAGAACCAAATTACCGGAGATAACTAGGTGACATCTACACAGCCGTGCTGGGCCCGCGTTGTGGGTTCAGTATGAAGCCTTCATTTCCAACACTAATAATAGCAGTTTAATAGCAGCCAAACAAATAAGCTTTCGCGTGGTAGGTAAACAATAAATAAATGATGCGATCATTCGAGCTGTATTGCTCTCTGATTACTCGCTCGAGGGCTGGCATGGATTATTGTGTACTAATGATGAATACGAGCCTTGCCACCGATTTATCGTAAGCCACATTTAGCCGAAAATGCGTTTTTTATATCTTACATTGTATAGTTTAAACTTCAAAACGTTTTAAAAACAAAAAGTTTTTCAAAAACATGTCGCTTAAGATATTATGTTGGCGGTAAGGGCTCGAATAGTCCACAACCTAGTCTGTCAATAGAGCCGTCAGTTTAATTAATTTCAAACAGACCGAACTATTAGGTACTGCTTTTCCATTTCCGTTTTCAACTTTTTAGTAAGTTATTGATAGATATATTGTCTTGGTAAATTGGTATGTTATATACCTTAGCAATTGAGAATAGTTATTTATGATGCTAGTGGGGTAAGTTGGTTTTTACAAACGAGTAGACGAATGTAAGACTGAGACGAAGTCGAGGGCTTACCATAGTCACGAGATTGTAAAAACCAATTTCCGCATGTGCGCCATACAACGTTTTTCAACACGTCATTAGCGAGAAAACAATACATTTTAGGTAATTAAACAAACTTAGTTTTCAGATATCTGTCGGAAAGTCGCAGCAAGCAATCTTTGACGTTCCATATATGAAAATAGCGCGAATTTGCAAATGGCGACACGTGCGCATGGTGACAACTGTAGTTACAACTGTAGTTACAACTATAGTTACAACTATAGTTACAACTATAGTTACAACTATAGTTACAACTGTAGTTACAACTGTAGTTACAACTATAGTGACAATATTATAGTTAAAAGAAAAAATCTTTTAATTTTGTCTCAGAAAAAATTATGTGTAAGTAATTAAAGTTATAAAATTATCTCTGTACCTAGTTTTAGTAGTTGTTATCATATTTTTTTTCTTTTTTGCATGCTCAAACTAAGTAAGCAAAATATGATTTTTACCTAAGAGCATTATGTACCATATTTTCGCAAAATAAATACTTATTCTATTCTATTCGTCTCGTTTTCTCTTTAGTATTAAAGTGAGACAAACGTATTGAGCAAAAGCGCTTCTAACGAGGAATTTTAAACTCCTTGGAGAAATTCTCATATAATTAAAACTAATATAATATAATAACATTGTTCGAAAGTTAAAAATTATTAAGTTATAACTTAATAATTTTTAACTTTCGAACAATGTAAACAGGCGTCGTAAATGCATTTTTGAGCAAATGTGTTTAAAATAATATTAAAGGCCATACTTGCTAGAATGTATTAAACGTACCTACTATATTTACCTTTAAAAACTAAACACTTGTGTTTATTCAAACTTGATTACTGTTGCGTAAATAAGTAAAGTAAAAGAAAAATTCCTTACAAAAGCGCACTTTATACATAGGACCTCATTTTCTAAGCACAATATCGAAAATCCAGCCAAAGCCACATTGCTTCTACATTTAGCCATGCAAGGACATTAAAATCCAACGCACTATAGCCATCATTCCGTAGAATAATGAGCACCGCACCATCTGCACTGGACGGCCCATGCAGGTAGGTACTATTCGTGTGTCCTTTTGGATATGAAAGCGTCCGGGACACGTGAGGGCCGGGCACGTGCCGGACTAATCTGATAGCGTGCCGAAGTTAGGGTCAGATCGCAAAGAGATGCAATACGATGCAACGCTATGCTTGAAGAGGCTAGTTATTTTGTGAGGCGCATCGTGAAAGCATGCCCCTAGCACGGGCTCAGCGGGCGAGCCTATCAGCGATGAGGTGCAGCGGCACAGCGGGGTGTATTCGGATTCTCACACTGAAATGTAAACCTTTTTGTGTAGGAAACAAAGTATAGAAGTATACAGTACTGCCTGTCAAGTCTCACATCCTCCAGTGAAAAGGGACGATCTTTCGACCGGTCGTATTTTGTGTCTGGCGGGCAATCGCCCGATGGTTGTGATCAGATTGATTTAAATGTTTAATTCGCGCGGAGAATGATTGCGCGATGAACGTTTTTATTTACGTCTGGCCTATTTTAGTCGGGAAGACACGCCCGGGTGTCATCACCGTGGAGGTCTGCCCTGCTTGGCCGGAGCACCCACCGCCGTGTCTTCGTAGAGGCGATCGGTGGGGGCAACCTGTCGCGTCCGGTCTTAGTTAAATCCATGGTCCGGAGCGAGGAGGCATGGGAAGCAGTCACCTCCTTCTGCGAAGCAGTAACGCTAGCGAAGGAGGAGGCGGGCTGCGAAAGGGAGAGGCTAACCTCACGCCCCAGCCGCCGCAACGAAGAAGACACCCTGGGCGTCGGGAGTCGCAGGGCAATTCCATGCCACCGTAGGCGCGGGCCGGCGGGCCTGCGGACGGCGAGCGTTGGGTGGCTCGCAATCCGATATAAACCAGGCCCAGGTCGACGGCGCGTTGTGTTCCACGCGCATCTCAAAGAGATGTCAGCATAGAAGACGGGGCCCGCTGGGACCAGTGCCTGCCAGGGTTGCGGAATGTGTTCGACAGAGTCACCGCAGCTCTGGAACGCAAAGGGCATTTGGAGGAACACTCCCGAGAGAGAGAGAGAATCTGACACTCCCTTCTGCACCGCCCAGAGCGGAAGGAGTCATTTGATGATTTCTCAACCTTAAAAAAGAAAAGAAAGGTCTATTTTTGTAGTCTAATTTTTTTTTCTTTGTTGTAGTATATTTACAACATATGTGGCGGTATATATACCGCTATATATGTTAGCAGTGTATAGCTATCTTAAAAGGCTCGTGTAGCGTCGCGTCACTGTGTTGGCTGACCCTAACTTGCTGGACTCAGGCAATTTGGGTGTATTGTAAAATACATGAATGTATATGTAATACATGAACTAGCATCTCGCATCTAGTATAGAGCCTTTGTGATTTTTTTTCTTCATTTGGTTAGTTAATTGGCCGAAATTATCGGGAAAATCACATTTTCGATTATTCCCATCGAAAAAAAAACGTTTATCACTAAATTTCCACAATATATTCGTATGTTCATAAAGGCATTAAATCATTTAAAGAAAAAAACATAATTTTCTTTTCAGTATAATAGTTGATTAAGATCCTATTTCGAGTCAGTGTCTCATTCCTCTCCCGTACTCTGTAACGCACTGTGAACACACCTCGCACCTGTAACTACACTTACTATCAGCCAGTAAGAACCTGAATCAGGTTAATCAATATTTTTATATACCTACATATAGTCATAGATTCAGGTCTAGCTTCGGGGAAGGGTATAGCCATGGGCAAGGCAATCCCAGTAGAAAGTGCCGTCCCCCCTAAAATGTTTGGTCTTAACTTAACTTCAAAGCTTGTAACAACTTAGTGGTCTTATGAAGTTAACTTTTAATACAGTTAATTTTAGGGTTCCGTACCCAAAGGGTAAAACGGGACCCTATTACAAAGACTCTACTGTCCGTCCGTCTGTATATCTGTCCGTCTGTCACCAGGCATGAAATTTTCACAGATGATGTATTTCTGTTTCCACTACAACAAAGAAATACTAAAAAACAGAATAAAATAAATATTTAAGGGGGCTTATAGCAAACGTTATTTTTTGGCCGTTTTTGCTCTATATTGATAACGGCAACAGGTAGACGTTTGAAATATATTTATGTTTAAATAAAATAAAAATTAATATTTAAGGGGGCTCCCGTACAACAAACGTGATGTTTTTGCTGATTTTATAGATAATGGTACGGAATCCTTCGTGCGCGAGTCCGACTCGCACTTGGCCGGTTTTTATTCGTGTATAAAACTCGTAAAATCAGTTTATTGGCACCTGCCTGTATTTTAACGCAAGTTACTTTTAATTGCTGTTACTTAATTATAGTATATTATTAGTTTGGTAAGGTGTGTGGAGGCAGGTGGCCAAACGATGGCGTGTCAGCGACATACATATATAATATATAGCGTTATACGCAAGTATCATGCGCATACTGAACTTTAAAAAAACATGTCATAAAATACTATTATCGTTATCGTGTGCACTTAATTTCAATTCCATGTTTTTTATTGATAATAAACAAGATGAAAATCAAGCGGTTTTGACATTAGTTCCTTTGATAGATAATGTAAAAGGAACGTAGTTAATGCTGGCTTGATCGTTCATGTGATATGAAGGATACCTTTGTCTGTAATATGTTCAGCTGGTGGATCTGTGATCATGGTCACGCATGGATGGCTGCGCACTCATTAGGAGACCACGCCTACAAGCAAAGCGACCCTATTTCAAAGTTGGAAAAATCCTGAGAAGTAACCTAAAAGGCCTTTTTTCAACTAGTGTCTTGTTCTGAAGTTCAGTTCAATCCACGATTTATGCCCTTTAGGCCCTATTTTCACATATTTGTGACGTTTGGCGTACAGGGCACGCGCTTGCTTGTCATGTTTACGTGACAATGGCGTTCAAATAGTTAAAAATGAGATTTGGACCTCTAAACTCTAAATCGTATAAAACAAATTCGTTGTTTCCCTCTGTTCTTCCGCTTAGTACTTCTTCTAAATCACGGGACAGAATTTGATATAGTTTTCACAAATAGCAAGAGCTTTAAAGAAGGAAGTTTTGTATATAAAATTTACAGTGGAAACCTCTCAGTATGCAGGTAAAACTCATTTCATCGTAATATGTATTCCTGAAAGTTTGAAAAAAAAATCTGTTACGTTTGACGTACATTGTAATTAAAACATATTTTTAAAAACATCAAAAAACCCCTTCACATGTTAATCCTCAATGCATCCCGTTCTGATACCACCCATAGATGCCGTTTTCGGAAATCATATGACGTCATTAGATTCTTTGTGAATCGACGATGATTATATTCGTCGACACAACACATGTTAGACATATTCTTGAGGAAAATGGTTTAAAAGTATAAACTAAATTTTTAAAAAGGTTACATTACTTTTGTGTCTGCAAGAGGTAGTATCTGACCACTATGATGTGTCATTGGGATCGTGAATTCGTTGCGAGAAAGGGACTTGAGAGAGACGAAGCTATACAGTCCTGTATAGCTTCGTCTCTCTCTCACAACGGTTTTATGGTGGCATTGCACGTCTAAGGGGCTGATCCAGTAATACTTGGTTAAAAAGCTCCACTATGCCGAATATATTTTTAGTAAAAATAATTATCTAATATTAAATATATTTTTATTTATTAAATTAGTATTCATGGTTTTCCAGAGATAGGCTACGGAAGTTAGTTAGGTAAATCTTAAAATTATTTCGTTTTCACCTTTTGTTGATACGGGAGTAAATTTTTAATATATTATGTACATTTACAAAGAAAAGTTTCCATGGCTTTTCTCCGTATTTAACATTGAACTTTAGTCAATTATTTTTCATATGACAGTCACGTTGGGTTCTGAAGTGTGTGCTTGCTTGGAATGAACTTACCTCTTTATAAGCAACGATCTGTTGCCAGCGCCTTTGCTCGCGTGAAGTTGAATTGTCCGACGACAACGTACAACCGGGATAAAAAGTCCTACCCTACATATGTCTTAATCCAGGCCACGGTTTACCTTTGTACTTCATGCAAATCCGATCAGCTGCTAAAGCGTCTCAAACATCCAAACACAAAGATAAAATAACAAATTACCTATAAATTAAATAATTATAATATTTAATTTAATTAGATTTAATATATTTTTTTTTTTGTCAAATTTACCTGTAATAAATGAATGAGAAGAAACATTTATTTAATTGTTGGTTCACCAACAGTTGATACAGATATTAAACAGATAGGAACATATAAGTAATTGTGTCTTAAATCTAACTGCACAACCAATTACAGCCAAACACCAAATGCAAAATGCTCTTTGCAATTATAAATTTAATTTTGAAGACTTAATGTACTTAAATTCTAGCTAATTATATTTAACTAGTGGTCCCGACAGACGTTGTCCTGTCCGATCGTTTGCTTTGTGTCTGACGAAAAATTATAGAAATCGATTGCAGCGCCACCTACCGGGTCCAATTGTGAATCTAAACCATTCTCGAATCCCCTTGAACACACACAAAAAATCAACATCGTTCCAGCCGTTTAGGAGAAGTTAAGTGGCATACACACGTACACAAGAAATATATATATTAAGATATATGAGTTCTTTTACGTCGAAACAAACTCAGTCCTCAGTCTCTTATAACAAATAAGTAATGAATAGTTCGCGTGGTCACCCTAAGACCAATGGAGAAAGGGCAATGATCGGAGTTTCCTTGCGTGATCGAATCAAGAATGACGAAATCCGCTAGAGAACCAAGTTTACCGATATAGCCGGAAGGATCGCCAAACTGAAGTGGCAGTGGGCAGGCACATTGCTCGCAGAACAGATGGTCGATAGTGTCGAAAAGTTCTGGTGTGGCGAAGATGCAGCGTTCGTAGGCCTCCCAGTTGTTGGAGAAGTTGGACCGATGACCTAGTGAGGGTCGCGGGTACCCGATGGATGCGAGACGCACAGGACCGGTTGCTGTGGTGACACTTGGGGGAGGCCTATGTCCAGCAGTGGACGTCTTTTGGCTGATATGATGATGATGAGTTTGCATTAGTCAAAACATAAAAGAGTAGGACCATGGTAGTAGACCATCAGGTAGGATAATCATTTCTCAGTTATCCTATAGCTCAATTTCGAACTCGAAGGAGCTAGGGTTCAATCATGAAATCGTTTATTATTTTCATTCCCAAATAGGCACCCACCATCATCTTGTTTATTAGACTTACTGCAATGAAAAGTGTATTATAGTGTTGTCCAATAGGTAGGTGTTTTGTTAAAATACACGAAATGGGAAGGCGGGCGTGTCGCTTTTCTGATCAATACACACTGTAAAAGTCCCCTTCACGAAAAGTGAAAGAAACGGGCATAACCCCGAGAAGGATAAAAGATATTAGTAGGTACCTATACGTAGGTATTCTCTCGTATTTGCAGCAAACGTTCTTTGGACCGTTTTTCTGTGTAAAAAGTAGGTGCGTAACGTATATTTTACTGGAAAGAGTTCCGCAAAAGACAAAACAATCTAATGGAAAAAGCATAGGTATCTTAAGCATTACTTTATGTTTGAGCTAAGACATGTGATAATTTTGAAAATAATGATTGTATTTGATGCCACAGATTATCTCTTAATTGATGCTAATCACTTCGTGTTCTTTGGTAGGTTTTATTGCAGGTTTCTTTTTTTCTTGCTTATAGCTTTATACCTAGACTACTCTTCTAAATAAAATACATAATTTGTGAGTTCAAAAGCTAGACAAAGGGCCGACTGATCGCATGCCAGACTTGTATTGCGCACGCTATAATACAATTCACATACCTACCTATCTCTTTAAATATTCCGGCGCTGCCGCTGGTACAACTGCGGTTCGTCGGCCATCGCTGCTCTGTGCCACGCTGTACCTACCACCCCTACCAACCCTCGTCCCCTCTCGCGGATCCTTAAAGTCCGTATAATTTGCAAATATTGCGCCCGGGCGGAATTAGGTCATCGATCACTATGCCCGGTGGATTTGCCCATAAAATTTTGCTTGCCTCAATAATTCATTTGAATGCCTTATGTGAAGTGACCGTTAGATGTGTTTTTTTTTAAATTGTATGTGTTTTTAATAATGCGTGCGTCTTTTGCTTGATGTGTGTTTTAATATCCATGGCTTATACTGTCCTTCAGTGCTGGGTTACCAAAACATTTCCCGACATCAATATTGCTTCGTAATAAAGTGAAAAGAATGCTTCTGCAACACCGAAAATACTTGTTTGAATCACCAGCAGGCACTTCGAAATGCTTTTTTAATTGTTCTAGGTAGGTACCTGAAAAACAAAGATTTCAGGGAATACGTAATGATGATATTATTCTCTGGCTATTAGTATTTTCTGCTAACTCATAGTTACAACAAAATTGTTAAAAGTAGCCACGGTAATCGCCAAATAATTTTGCAATAACTGTCATCAATTTCAAAAACGGAAATTAAGACATATCTACGTAACGCTGTCCTGAATCAAAATCCATCGTAGTACTATACATTATCCAGTCATGAAAACGATTCATAATTTATTGTCCAGGTACCTACGAAGAGGTATTCAGGAAAGGGCAATGACCGTTATTGCAAATTCATCTGGCGTCGACATACCAAGTATAATTTTTAATATCATGCGGACTATCATTATGCGTGATATTAAAAATTCCAGGTAAATCAATTACCTTATAGAGTAGAAGGTAGGTGCTACTTATTACTACTTAAAGTACTTGGTACAATTATATTTTTACCCAGAAGCCTACCAAGTATACGTGTTAGAATAATTAATGGAGTGCCTGTTGCGTTAAAACGCGACAACCTCGTATTTTGATTACAGTAAATTAAATTTAAAAAATTACCAAGTGCGTGTCGGGCCACGAATGTTTAGGGTTCGAAGTTTGCTTTCTCTAAACTATGATAGAAAATTACACATATGACATAGTGGCAGAAATACGCCTCCGTTACACTTTTTAGGGTTCCGTACCTCAAAAGGAAAAAAAAACGTAACCTTTATAGGATCACTTCGTTGTCCGTTTGTTGGTCTGTCACGACCTTTTTTCTCAGGAATGAGTGGAGGTTTCCAGTTGAAATTAATATCAAATACGTAGGTCGGTGGTCCCATTAATCTCTAAAAAAACTAGCTTCCAAGTCAACGCAATAAAATATAAGGCTATTTATGCATCATTTATGCAAGTTATTTTGATAGTAGTAAGTAAATCAAAACCTACACGGTGCTTCCCGTTGACCCAGAATCACAAAATTTGGCAAGAAGTAAGGTCTTGTAACACAAGTAAAGGAAAAAGTCGGAAAATTGTTAATTTGTAGTTTTATCACATAAAAACTCATTCCACAAATATACCCAACATTTTCATATTAATACACTTCTCATCAAAAAAATCGAAACACTTTCGTTTTTATTGTTTTTGTCCTAATTTTTTACAAAAGAGAATTAATTCCATGAAAAAAAAAACATTATTGTGTAGCTGGCAGTTTGGTCATTACAGTAAGAAGAAAAAAATCAAAATTCGAAATTAGAATTTCATTTGTTTATCCTATAAATGAAATTAATCACTGTTTTGAGACAAATGTGTATTTAGGGTTGGAGTACGTTTCTCGTTTAAAAACTAAAATTAGCGCTTGTCTTTAAACTTTTTGTTTCTTATTTCATTTACTGTGACTTTGGGACGTCTGAAAAAACTTTTTTTTCTAAAACATATGGATACTTCGCCCGCAGAAGCCGCCCAAGTGGTGGCATTGCTGGATTCTGGACTTAGTCAGCGTGTTGTGGCTGCAAGATTGCATCTAAGCTTATCATCTGTTCATAGAGTCTACAAACGCTATCGGGAGACTGGTTCGTTCACGCGCCGTTCAGGATCTGGCAGGAATCGGGTCACTTCTGAGCGAGATGATCGATTTATTGTAACAACCTCTTTACGAAATCGACGCCTTAACGCTTTTCAACTGCAGCAGCAGCTTCGCGTTGTACGAAGAGTAGCTGTAAGTGACTCTACAATAAGAAGAAGGTTGAAGGAACGCGGATTGGCACCGCATAAGCCAGCGAATGGGCCGAAATTAACTGCAGACCATCGAAGAGCGCGCCTTAACTTTGCACGCGAGCACCTAACTTGGTCATACCTTCAGTGGAGCAAAGTACTGTTTTCTGATGAGTGTAAAATTATGCTGTATGGTAACGACGGAAGGAACAAGGTCTACAGAAGAGATGGAGAACGCTTTGCACAATGCTGCATTGAAGAAAAGGTCAGCTATGGTGGCGGTTCGTGGACGGTTTGGGGAGGAATCAGCGCCGACGGTAAGACAGAACTTGCCTTTGTATCTGGGCCACGGCTGCCTGCACTAAACTCTCATCGGTACATCGAACAGTGTCTTGAACCTCATGTGATGCCCTATGCACATTTTATTGGCAACGACTTCATATTCATGCACGACAATGCTAGAGCTCACACCGCGGGCGTCGTACGAGATTATCTTACCGAAGTCGGTATCTCCATTATGGTATGGCCAGCAAGAAGCCCGGACATGAATCCCATTGAACATCTATGGGATGAATTAAAGAGACGAATTCGAGCAAGAGATCCAGCCCCAGAAACACTTAGCCAGCTGCAAAATGCAATCCAAGAGGAATGGGATAATATACCACAACATGTGATCGTGACTCTCATCCGATCGATGAAGAACCGTATGGAAGCAGTAATAAGAGCTCGCGGAGGGAATACAAGTTATTAAATAAACGTTTCTTACATTTTTTTTCATTTACGCGTGTTGTTTTACCCATTTCCTTCATATTCCATACAGGGTAAAAATTACTCATTATACAAAATACGAAACCTATGAAGACTTAATTTGAATTTAGAACATTAACATTAGGATTTAAAAACCTCATACTACTCACTATTAAATGACATTTTACATTTATTCCTAAATATACACATTTTTCTGATAATCCTTATCAAATCATAAACTGCGAGGTGTTTCGATTTTTTTGATGAGAAGTGTATTTGTTTTTGCGATTATTTATTATAAACTTACATTTGCAGTTGGGGAATCGACTGTGACGTATATCGATGTTTGTTTCAACTAGAATAGCTAAGTTTGTCCTTCAGTCCTATTTATCTTTTCTTCGGAGTATTGCCCAATTGTCCAGTGCTTTCATAGTTTTAGTAGGTAATGTTAATAATTTCTAGGTATCTGTGTATTGTCTGTGTATTAAGTGTAACGAAAATGAGCTCGAAATATTTCAATTTTCTATATAGGTTAAAGATAGAAAACTTCGGAACGTGGCCCGACACGCCTATATAAATAATACGCTGCATTAATTTTTGTAGGTTTATGTCACCGGAAAATTGCTGACTCCGTAAGATTGTAATAAATCGATAAATTATGAAAGAACGTTTTGTCGAAAATCGCATCAAATTCAATAGTTTCCAAAATATCCGTCTTATTAAGAAAAAATACTTTACGTGATATTCAATCTAACGGCGTTTTAAATTTTCCGGTGACATATACAAAGATATTCTACAACCTAACATGTAGATACTTATTTACTATTTGAATTATTGTAAAATCGTTTTTTTTTATGTTTCTAATCAAACACTTTTTTAAAAGGTAAATTTTTTGTACCTACATATTTTAGACAACCATTTCATTTTGAATTTTTAAATTACATTCACTGTAACAAAAGTTCGAGGTGAAAACCCCCAGGCGCTCCACTATATGTAGATTATTTCATAAATGAAAAATGTTTTTCCCACCAACTTCTGACGAATGACTGCAATAAATAAGTTGAGCTCACCAGTCTGATTTCAAAAAGCTGAGTTCCAGCTTCCACAGTAAAAAAAAACCAGTCAAGTGCGAGTCGAACTCGTGCGCCGAGGGTTCCATACCTACCCATTATACCGCCATGATAAAATTGGTATCATTTTTACTGGTCTAGGCGTCTACTATAGTAAAGGGAAAATCCGAAACATAAAAAAAGATGAAAATTAAGGTAAATTTTGGTACTCTAAATTTCTATCTAAATTTGCCCATATCTTTTTATCGTGTTGACTATAGACCTCAGTCTCTGGTATAAATTTCAACTTGCTAGGTCCACCCGTTCCTGAGAAAATCGATGGTGACACACGGACAGACAGATAGACGGATAAAAGAGTGATCCTGGTGTCGATCGAACATATATATCCTATATATATGTTCGGTCGACAACGTCCAGCAGCAAGGAAACTTTTTAACGTAGTATTTGCGTAGCCCAGTTTCAGGAACGAAAATGATCGCAAAATGAATGTTATCAATTGTTAAACGTGCCTTAGCTATGTGATTGGTTGAATGAATTTATAACAGCCAAGCCATCGCTTGATTTGCATTTAGTTTGCAACTAGTCGATAGTTTATTTCCAGAATCCGGGGGTAAGTCTAGTAGTTTAGGAATATGGTCGACGCCAGATAATCTTGCAATAACGGTCATTGCCCTTTCCTTAACATCTCTTCGTAGGGACTTGGACAATCAGGATTGTCTTCTTCCGCTCTGGGTGGAGCGGAAGGGCGTGTCAGACTCTTACTAAAACCCATCCGTGTTCCTTCTAAAGCCCTTTGCGTTCCAGGGCCGCGGTGACTCTTTCGAACAAATTCCGCAACCCTGGCAGTCTCTGGACCTAGCGGGCCCCTTCTTTTATGCTGACATCTCTTTGAGGCGCGCGTGAAACACAACGCGCCATCGACCCGGGCCTGGTGGATATCGGACAGCGAGCCACCCAATGCTCGCCGTCCGCAGGCCCGCGCCTACGGTGGCCGGGGATCGCCCTGCGACTCCCGACGCCCGGGGCGTCTTCTCCTGTTGCGGCGGTTGGGGCGAAGGCCTTGCCTTTCCCTCGCGCGGCCCGCCTCCTCCTTCGCTAGCATTACTGCTTCGCAGAAGGAGGTGACCGCTTCCCAAGCCTCCTCGCTCCGGACCATGGATTCAACCAGGGCCGGACGCGAGAGGTTGCCGCCGCCGATCGCCTCGACGAGGACACGGCGGTGCTCAGCCCAAGCAGGGCAGACCTCCACCGTATGCTCCACCGTGTCCTCCGGGCGATCCTCACAGTGCTGACACCCGGGCGTGTCCTCCCGCTTAATCCGAAACAGGTACCTCCCGAAACAGCCGTGTCCGGTAAGTACCTGCGTCAGGCGGAAGGTGAGGACGCCGTGGCGCCTCTCCAGCCACTCCTCAAAGAGGGGCCTTACCGCCGCAATTGTGGCGTGCCCAGCGCTGGGCCGCGATAGTCGCAGTCTCCATACCGCCATAGTATCCTGCCGGAGCTCCGTCCGCCGCGACGCAATTTGCCGTGGCAGCGGAGTTTCGCCCCGGCGAAGCGCCTCCACGCGCCACGCGTAAACGTGCGCGAGGGCTCTCGCCTCCAGATCCCATGGCGTTAATCCGGCAAGGAGGCTCGCCGCCTCGCCGGAGACCGTGCGGTATCCCCGGGCCAGCCGGATGGCCATGACCCTTTGGGATGCGTTGAGCTGGCGGGCAGGTCGCCCCTTCAATGTCAGTGCCCACACTGGGGCCCCATAAAGGGCCATGGACCGCACGATCCCCGCATAGAGCCTCCGGCAGGAGGCGTTTGGACCCCCTAGATTGGGCAGGAGCCGCTTGAAGGCAGCCCCGGCCCGCTCCAGTCTTGGTGCCAAACGTCGGAAGTGCTCCTCGAAGTTCCATCGGCTGTCGAGAACGAGCCCCAGGTACCTGATCGTCGACCCGACGCCGATGTGAACCCCTCCTACCGTTGACAGAATGCCTTACATTGTAGAATTTAAAAAAAAGGAAAAGTTAGAATATAAGTTTATAAAGCCCATTTGCACAAACCAGAGTCATCCTTAAACCCACGAGTTACCAAACTCCAACACGAGGTTCTTAACAATATTTCAGACATGATTGCTCCGGGTTAACACTAACTTGGAGTTACAACATTACTGATTTGTGCAAGTGGGCCTTGTAAATCCAACAAAATATCTTTACTGATAACATTAAGGTTTAGAAGATAAGATTTAGAATACAGACTTGTCCAGCTAGAGTCTTGTAAATCTCTGCAAATGTCTGAAACAAACGACCGCGTTCATTAAAACAAGGCATGAAGTAATTATAAACGCTGCAAAAAATAGTTTCATTAGTAACGCCCCGCGCCCGAAATATTATTAAAAAAACCGTAAACTGCAGACGGCATAGCAACGCCATATTCCGCTGCTATCTGAATGGAGTGTGTTAATTGCAAAAAGAGGACAAGCGGTGCCGCGGGCCTCTCTTGTAATGCTGAACAACCTTGGGCGTGTCACTACTTCTCGCCGCTAGATTGCGCCACCGTGCGCTAAATGCTGCCTAATGGACACACCATATACTCATAGTATCTTCTTAATAAATATCCTATATCAACACAAAAAGAGTAATTTTTTAACTGATATTTTATCACATACCATGTCTCATTTAAAATTAAGCATTTTTCTAATAATTGATAATATTGAGACGGAGTAAATGGAATAAGGAAACCGCGCTAGGACGCTGGTGGTTCGCCACCAGGCAGGAGTGTTTGTTGTTCTCCTTTTTCGTTGGAAAATCGAATTGTATAAGAGATGGTAATAATATATAATAATAAAGCTTTTATGATATTTACAAATGTTTGTTTTGCCTCAGCATAGGCTTTCTCAAAATCTTTCCACAGGTTCCGATTGCGAGTTATTCTTCTCCACATTGCACTTGCAGCCGCTCTCAGGTCATGGTCCCATCTTTTTGGTGGTCGTCCTCTTTTCCTTTTGCCCTCACTAGGGTATTCGGCCACCGATTTCGCCCATTTGTCTCTTCTGCTTCTGATGATGTCCTGCCCATTTCCATTTTAGTTTCTTGTATGTATAAGATACTTCCGTAAGCTTTGTTTTTTGTAGGTAGGAGTAAAATCTCCTTCGTAAATAGTGATTTGATTTGACTGATTAAATAAAAATAAGTAATAATTTTAAAGTCTTTTGGAATCAATTTAGTCAGAGCTGATCTAATTTTAAGCAACGTTCGCATACATTTTTGATAGATTGCGACTGAGATACGAATGCAAACGTTGCTTAAAATTTGAAGAACTCTTAGCACTCAGGTCTTTGTTTGACTTTAAAAATCATTAAAAGTATTTCTAATAAGCCTCAGACATAATCAAATTTAATACACGCAGGTATACATCCGAATAACAAAGAGAAGTAAAATAACTGGGCGTCGAAACGACAACCATTTCATAAATTTTCCGGCTCTTGCGCAACCTTCGCAACTGTGATTTAGTAAGAACACAACTCCCATTGAGCAATGAAATACAGTTATCAAATTCGAATAAACGCGAGATGTTTAGGAGTAGCAACAGCTAAAGCAGGAAGTTAAGAACGCGGACGTCACACAAAGACCTTCGTTGTGGCAGCGTGTTGTCCATAATTTATCCGAGCTCTCGAGTATAACCCTGTGGTTAATTATACGATGGCGTCGTACTACTCGCACAGTCGCACATGTGCGGTGACGTAAGAGGCTGATGTCATAAGGCCGAGCCCGCGCATTCTATCAGCCAGCGCCGAACTAGCACGCTGCAGTTTAGGGTTCCACTGGAGTTTCATTAAAACGGTAATTGTCCAAATATGATTTTGGCCTAGTAATTTTTGTACTCCATAACTCTTAATACCTACTTACAACTCCTGAAAGTCAGAATCAACAGTTGCGACCACCACAAAAAGATTCGAAGCACTGAAGCTTAAGTCTCGCACACACGATTCGATTGTGTTGGACCCCGCAACGAAATTATTCGGAAAAGAAGAGCGAATGAGTAAGTAATAACATTTTCGCTCCATACTGAACTCATAGCTGTAAATCGAAGTCTGGATGGAGCTTTGTTCGGACTAAGGAAAAATCCCAAGTCTACTTTAGCTTCATACCAAAATCTTGCGGAGAAATCTGTACCCAGCATAACACATGTTGCACAGACAGACAAGGGCGGCAACAGAGACAGAAACGAGATCCTCAATAAAAATATTTTGCGAATGAATAAGCAATTAAGTAGATGTTATCGAGAAAATACTTTTTGTACATACATTTTCGATAACTACTTAACACAACTCAGCGTTTCCAATACGGGATCAGAATAACAAAACTTTCACATTTCATAAAATCTCCGTCTTCAAACATTTTCTGAGAATATTGGTTGCACGATAACGAGCGCTCACTCTTCCATTTTAATCCCAATATCATTATGTTTAATCGCTTCAGTGGAAATTCTTATTTGAAAGCAAACATCAGAATCATGAAAACAACTTTTAGAAAGAGAAAAATATGAAATGGTTCGTACTTCAATTGATAATATTTCACGGTTCGTCTCCCAGCTCATTTCAACTCAAAACGGCTTTTTTTTTCTCTTTATCCGTAGCAGTGAATAAATCCTTTGAGCAAGCTCTGAACGATTTTAGCAGAAAATATTCCTCTATTTAATGAACCGCCAGTTCTTTTGAATACGCCATATTTAAATTTAATGAGGATTTATTTTATTTTTCTTTTGATACTGCTGTTTGGTTTCGGTGCTTTAATAAGTTTGATTATATTGATTATTAATTATTGAGTAGGAATGAGGTTTTGTATGAGGGATTTTTCTGGGTTTTCGTCTTTTTATACGATTGTGCGACGCAAAGAGACGGTGTTACGTGTACGTAACCCCATCATATACATTCTATATGTTTGTTCCTTTGTGGCGCTCTAGAGACCATTCTACGATCCGATTTTGATGATTCTTTCGTCAGACGATTTTTAGTAACTATGACTCCAACAGGCACAAAGAAACCACCATAATTTTAGTTTTTTATTTCTCTCCCAACTGCGACATCCTGATATTGCATATTACGTATGTATAAAAAATGTACGGAACCCTCAATAAGTGTACACTTCGAACTTGCCAATTTTTTAACAGCTTTTTTGCAACGCAGATTCCACACTCCACATTTGGGATCCCTCTTAGCAGCATTTCATAGATGATTATAGATTCGTGAACAAGCTTGCTTCGAATTGCGAAACGCGTTGCTACGTAGAACCGGTTGTTACTTAAAATAGAAGACTCCAACATATTTATTGTTATATCTAAGTAGTTACTGTCGTAATCATAGTTAAAAGTGTGCTACGAGTATGTTGAAATGAGTCAAGTTCTGAAATATATTTTTTCGTCAAGCAACTCTGCTAGTATTTCTGTAGAATGAATTTATACCTATAGTAACGTAATGCATGAAGTGATGACTGGTTCTGTATGACTCAGATATACAAGTGACGTGGTCAAAAATAATATCAATGACGATTTTTATTTATAGGTTATTAAAGACGCACTCAGTAAGACGAGCAAAGCAACGAACGCTACAGATTAATTATATATCTGCACGACACTTATGTGCTAGATATTAGATGACCCTCACTGAGTAGGTCACAAAAACGGTAATCATTGCCGATAACACCAGTAAATCTAAGTACCAAACATGCAGGAAGCTGTAGAAGTGCGTTCTAATTCTTTAACACGTTGCCTTAATCCTGTTTAACAAGTGGGCCTATTTTCTGGCAGCCTGGTACCTCCGTTGTTTACCCAGAGCGGCGCTTCGTATTGATTCTAAAATCATCTTGACCTACTTACAATGTACATACCATCGTATCTACTTAGATACGATCGCGTTCGTTAACAGCATTAGATAATGTACGATTATATCTAAATTGCTTTTTATTTTCCGTAGCGGTTTATAAACGATTTGTATGAGGTTTTTCTTTGTGTAGTGATTGCTAATGACTTGCTCTGAAGTTATTACTCTGTTAGATCATTTGTCCTTGCTTGTACAGTTGCACGAGAGCTCAGTGTATATCATAGGCTAAGTTTTATGACTGTTTTTGATGATGAATAATACTATAGAATGATCTGTGATGAATAGAATATTTAGGTAGTAACCTACCTAAGATTTCAATATCCTAATATATAAAGTTCCTCTGTTACTGAATGATTGACTGACAGACAATGCACAGCCGAAAGTATTGGTCGTAGAAAGCTGAAATTTAATATGTCTGTTCCTTAGGGAATGTAAGGGAACACAAACACAAATACAAGAGAGGATTTCCCGGAAATCCTACGGGAACGGGATATGCGCGTACGAGGTCGCGAGCAGAAGCAATTTAGATACATTTTGCTGTATGGAAAACACCGTTTGTTGTTGGTGAACATGATTTAAACCGACGAATTGACGCTATTAAAGTAAATATATTAAATAATCCCTTGTTTTATTTCCTCACACAGGTCTATAAAGATCAAATCTGAATATCTGATATTTACGTTAACTAAACAGATCGTTGTCTTTGTTGGAATAGATATCATTTTCATTTCGACATTGTTTTTCCTTGAAACCTATCCATAAACTTGTGTTCAATTTCTTTTATTTCATAGTGTGCTTAATTTTATATTTATGAAATTTCATTGGTCTTTGTTTGTTATCTATCATGGTATACCTAAATAGTAAATTAAAAAATGTATATACATTAACTTCTTAAATTGCTTCGTAGGTACATATTGTTGGAGCAGGTGTAGAAAAACAAGTCTATAATAGATATTTATATTTCCAGGATTTAATACGAGACCTTCTTATTACAGAGTGACTTGAAACCAATATACAAAACTGCTAGCATACCTATAGCTACGGAAACAGAGGTTGCCGACGACAATTTCCGTCGACACGACACAATATCCTCTCGAGCGGTTCACCCGACCCAAATGGGTCCTCATTGAAGGCGCGTCCTCCACGTGATTGACTCTTCTCCAATCAACGGGGCACAGGCACGAGGCTCGGAGATAGAACGTTCTAGAGGACATGACACACGCCACTGGCATGTACCTATCGCTACAAATCTGGAGCATTTCAATCAGACCCAATTTACTACCCAATCACCACTAAACGGATCACATTCTGGCACAATTCTTGCTAAAGATACTTTAAACCTTATTGCCTTGGAAGAAAGACTGTTGGGTATGACACGTTTGCCATTCGAGAGTAGAGCATGGCGGGAATGAAGAGGATGGTTAACTATGTAATTAAGTACCAAACGTTATATTTGCAAGTAGGTACTTGAATTGAAGCACGATTGTGAAGTCAAATGTCTCATCTCATCAGTTGACATTTTCATAGGTTCTGTAAAATGTTTCATGAAAACAGCGTGATTTATATCCAGCGGTATTTGGTAAATAAATCGTATTTAAATAGTATTGTCAATCACCTTTTCGACATTCAATTAAATTCATTAGTTGAAATATTTCAGTCAATAGGTACCATCGTTTGATTTCAGCGAATATTGAAAATAGAATCTCTCATGGAAACCGCACCTTGAAACCAAGCATTTTATTATTTGAATAAATACAGAGTTTTATTGGAACAAAATTATACCGGTGTTTAATCAATGAAATTTAATCCGCGTTTAATTTATGTTATGATTCGCTCTGTTCTTAGGAGAAATTATGAAGGTTGTTTCAGGCTTCGTAAGTTCTTCGGAAGCCTTACACTTATTGATTTATCGAAGGTCACTCCCAAGGAGACCGTGCCGAGTTCCCCCTATCAGTCACGTTCTTGGCGCCGCTAATATTTTATACGCTCGGATGAATTTAATATTAAAAAGTCTCCGTAAAGAATAATATAGTACAAGTAGACTGAGTGGGGTACGTACAGGTACATACATAGCATGATTCATAACCATCTGCAGTAAGGAGATATACATTAGGGGCAAAAGCATTGTATGTACTTTTCTAGGTGTTCGTATAGTTGTAATAAAGTCTAATATGTACCTACTTATATAATTTTGAAAAATATCAGTGAACTAATTTAGTATGAACAGGGCTCATACATCCGTAAAAGTAAAACAACAATTTAATTCAATTTCACAACCTTCTAATCTTAATAGAATTTAGGTCGTATCCTAAGTAGATAAATTGTTCAAAAATGTTTGGGACGTCAAGTTCGGTCAGTTTTGTGGCAACACAGTGTACTTGTAATCGCTTGATAAATAAGTGTAACTCACCGCTTATCGGCAGCCTTGGCCTGCTTAGCCCACACACTACCAATTTTATTTGACGTTTTAGTGGCCGCCATTGTAGAATACACTGGCGAGCAGCCGACAGTGAAGTCATGATATGACGACTGATTTACCTAATATGTTCAGTACATACAACAGTTTCTATTCCGTGTGTGGTTAAGGGACATCGACAGAACATATAACCGAGTCTAGGTATCGGGTAACTCAGTTACTGGGTTTTGAAGGTTAGATAGGGAATCCCTCCTAATAAAATACTAGTATTCAGCTGCAGCTGGTGAGACTGGAAGCCGAATACTTGTACACATCGCCCGTCCCGTTCGCTAGATCCTATAGATAGCTTTTTCATTTCAATAACTTCAAAATAATTACAGGGTTAGTAATTGATAATTATCATCCTACGTTATAATAATATTGACATATGTTCATGTCACTAATTGGCTCCGCAATACAGAATATTCCTTTATCATATTTTACATTATCAAGCCGTAGACGCTTTTCTATGGCAATGCTTTTGTCAGTCGAGGCCTCAAGGGCCTAATTAGTTCCATTCTATTTAATGAACCCACCAATCGTTCAATCAAAATTACGGGTCGACAGTGGTCATGCATGGCAGATGGCCAAGCATGGTCATGAAGCATGGTGTGGCCCTTATTTTCGTAAACAACTATTGGTGCCCTTGTCAGTTAGACCACTAGTTTTTTTGTGGGCGTGATTGCGGATGAACCTTGGTCAATTATATTTTTCGACACACACTCTGTTGTTTGTTTTCCTTGTTCGGATAAACAAGTACGAAATTTTTTTTAACGGACCGAAGTGACAGTTGTTTACCTTTTCGAATATCGAAACTTCAAAAGTAATGAGTTTGACATGTGCTGTCACGTCAAACATTTTTGAATTTTCACAATCGCTTTTGCCGATGGAACACTTTGTCTAGAGCCCCAAGTCACGAAACTTTTCCTTCGAGAACTCCCCAATCATATTTAACTCAGTTTGTCTATCCAGAATGGTACTATGTTTGTGAATATGAGAAATAAATAAAGAAAGAATTCGATTTGCCGGCTCCTACAGCCGTGGAGTCGTTGGAATACATTATAATTGATGAAGCAATAACGCAGGAATGATGCGTATATATCGCACGGCCGCCGCCGGTCTGTGTCGGTGCCGTCTCCCGCTCCTGGCTCTCAGCCAAGAACACTAAACTGCTGGAGTTGATCCGAAAACCGAGTTCGTGACACATTTCTATTCATCCTAACTCTATTTTTATGGCGTGCGTGAGCGACGCGACTTTTTGGTTGAGACTGGAAAAGGTTTCTTCTGTCTGTAACATAATTTCGTTTAATATTTGATACAATGCTGTGCTTTATAGGTGTCACTGGAAAATTGCAGATTCTTGGTTGATACAAATCTTTATTAGATTATAATTTCTCGAAATATTATGAAAAATCGTTTTGTGTACAATAAATCTCATCCAAATTCAATAGTTTCCAATATATCTCTGTCTCATTGAGAATAAATAGTTTACAATTTCAGGCGATATTTTACAATCTTACGGCGTTTGCGATTTTCCGGTGACATAGGTGCAGGTGTGCATTTTTATTTATTTATAATAAAACTCACAGAATTGATAAATAATTAATTCTTACATTCGGTGATCCGAATCAAATCCGAATCCGTTCGGATGACCCGAACAGAGTCCACCAGACATATTCTGACTGAGGTGCAAATACGAATGTTGCTTAAAAGTAGTCGAATTGGTCCTCTGTTTCATGCCAGCATGCACGAAGGTTGCATGTTGCATCAATGGTATGACAGTACCTACCTGCTCATAAAGAAAATTGACATTATTTACGTATGTTTTCAATTTTTCTACTTAAAGCGCTGCCACAGATAATTTTCAATTTTCTTGTTCCGATCGTTGTCACAGCTGACGTACTTCAGTTTACACGAAGATACCTCACGACTTGCTCGTATTACCTTGATCGACGTCTCACGCAGCCACCAATACGGAAGCTTGGAGACGCCATGAACAAATTCGAAGTACCTACCTACTTATGCATCTACCTACCCACTACCCACGAGCTGTCGTAAACTATTTGTTAACTACGAATGATAGTTTGGCAATAGATTTGTTTGGCGTGCCAGTTGCCACCAATTGGTGGCTATACTGTGTTGGTTTTAGGTTGATTAATATGACAGTTGCTAAATGCTAGTTTTACAATCGTGACATAAGAATCGAAATCGATGTAGGTAACTTTAACCTTGTAAAAAGGTCTAAATAGGTTTTATATCATTTGTAGTTTCTACTCGCGGCTTCGCTCGTGTTAAAGTAGCTGTATCCTCCACGGTAAAACGGTCTAAAATTCATCAAAATCTAATTAGGCGTGAAAACGTAAGGTAAAAACATACAAACTCTCTTTCGCATTAATCATATTAGTTCGGATTTACTCAGTAAACAAACAGAAGATAGAATGAGTAGATCCAGTCTATTATTTGTAATACTGGATGCACCAAACAATAGACAATTGTACGCTGCACTACACATAAGCAATACGGTGTAGCGGACGAAATCAAGCAATCGATTCAATGCGGTACGGAACTCCTGTCTCACAATTAAGTCTTTATCTTATTTAAACTTTTTAGGAAATTCAAAATCAGCAAGTCTGGGGTCTGAAATTAGAAGTTGATTATTTGTCAAACTCTTCATACTCCGGAAAACGGACTTACGGTTTGACAAGTTCTCAACTCGATATTTCTATTAGGCATTTTTCTGAAAAAATAATTCCGTCAGATAGATTTAAAAAAAATATTGGACAAAATAAGTCGATTCAGTGCGTTCAATCTCGCGTGACGTCACATTTTAGTAAACTTTTTACAAAAGCGTAACGTCATCAGCCCCCGGTTGAATTTGATGCGCTTTATTTTGATTGAAAAACTAACGGACGGACTAAATATGATTTTTTATTTTTCTATCTAGCAAAACACCTAATGGGGAAAAACCGGTCAGTGTAAGATTTTATGCTGTGTTTTTCTTTTGTCTTTAGTAGTCCATTTATAATGAAATACACATATTAAAACAGCTGCAGTAATTAATGGCCAGCAGGACAGTCGTACTAGGAATGGTAATAGGTAGGTGTAGGTGAACCAAGAACTTGTCGTTATTTCTCGATAGGTCATTAGGTCTATTGAATACCGACTTATAAGTAGCGGTGACTCATAAAGTTACGTAATACGGTCAAAGCTATGTCTTTTACTTTTTTAACATTGAAACTAAGTTTAAAATCAACGGATTGTTCTGTTTATTTTTTTAAATTACAATAAATGTACATAACTTAAAACTATTTACTTAAACTATTTGTATCTACTAAACCTAACAATATACATATATATTATATATACAAAAACAAAATACACTTGGGCGTCGAAGTACCTATTCCTCCGCATCGCTGTCATCCGGAAACGTGCCCAAAGGTCCACGTTCACGTGCCACGTTGAATGGTTATGCTAATTCTTTGAGTAAAGAACGAGCCAGCCAGGCCTCTGGTCACGTAAAGTGTCGATCAGTCGGCGAGATATGCCTTTGAAAAAGAGACGCGCTCTCGGACCTCATGCATGACCCAAGCGTTTCGGCGGATTCTTCTCAACTTCATTGAAAACTGTGAGGGAACATCTCGAAGAAACGAAAAACAGTATTTAGTCAAATTAACTCTATCTATAGTTTCGTACTGATAGGGTGATTTTCATTTAAAAATGAATTATTCATAGATGTAAGTTTTGAGTTTTTTTTATCGATCTCTAGTTAGTTGTACCTAACTTCTAACCTTAATCGATTCGGTGAGAAAAACTCCAATAGGTCGTATTGCGTGAGCAACGTTCTTGTTTGCAGTAACGGTGATCCTTTTTAGTAATCTTAACACGTTATCAGGTTATAACGTTCCCATTGCCGGGATAGCTCTCCCTGGGAGAGGGCGTCATTTCTAAAATAACTTCAACCCTACACTGTAACTTACTTACTTTCTTGGAGTTAGCAGTTTCAAAGTTTTGAGTTATAATGGAAAAATCGTTTTGCAAGTCAAAGTTACACAGAGTTTTCTTGGAAGGACTTGGGGACAAAGGTTACCAAGAGCCTTTTTTCTTATTTTAAAACGCGATAGGTGCTGAAAAGTATTTGATTGAGTCATAGTACTGCAGAATTGAATAAAAGACGAATGCGAAGTATTATCCATGTAATAACGTTTTAGCAAGCATATTAATAAACCACTGTTAGAGCAATAATTAACCTAATCTGTGTAACATAAGTGAGTTTTGCGAAAATTCCTTTGTTTATTTAAAATCAACGTAATCTGTTCGACATAAAACATAATTTCGTGTATCATTTATTCCAAAGTGAAGGACCGAGAAGCACCACGCTGTGAATACGAACAGAGTTTCAGACCCCCGAAACATACTCCCACCCTCTACCTCCCAATTTCAGAGGGGCGGTGCGGGTAGGAGAAGATTAATAATTCGCTGGTTACGTTTAACAACGCTATCTTACCGCCGAAACACGCCATCGTAAAGCTTAAGCCAACGACATTAGACTTGATGAGCTACATCATAATGTACTTTGTCATGAAATTCGCGTCAGAAGCGACACAGCTGTTGCCAAGGCATTTTATATTGAAACAGTTTTGTAGAAAGCCAACAAAATGCTGCAGTAATAAAACAGTAGCTAAATATTAGATACGTAGTTATTTTTATTAGTTAAATTCTTACGACTAACAACGGGACCGAAGCATGTTTGAGCTATTTGAAATTTTCAATTCATGCATTCACGAAGCATTGAGCTGAACAACACAGCATTTCGAATTGAATCGAATTTCCGAGTGCATTATAAAAAATGAAAAGCTCTATTGCTCGTGTAAGGCAGCTATAAAGTGAATTCTAACTGCGGAGCAGTGCCGTGCATTTATAACGAGGGGTTGCTTGAGAGCGAAGCATTTCAGATATAGCGCACAGTCTTGGAGGAAATCTTGAGCTGTTTACGCGCCACAGGATAGAAAGGAAATGCTGTTTGTCCGCCATTTTGGTTCATCGACCAATGCCTGGCGAAATTGTTGTTGTTTACTAAGTCGGGAACCGTAATTGGTTTAGCTATCCTACAATTTTGCGGTGTAGAATTTTCGTTAAAATCGAGAAACGTATTTTATACAAAAGCTCTGTTTTTGTATAAAATACGTTTCTTAGTAAAACTGGTCTTTTCAAGAAAAAATCTGAAAAAAAATTGAAATGGCAATTCAAGACGAGCTCAGTTAAAAGTTCTCAGGTAACTAAACATCTCGAATTTCATCTCTTTGATATATTTAATTACTTCAACCGTGCTTCAAAAAAGACAAACGGAATTGGAGAATGTCAGGAAAATTGCTGATATAAACAGAACCGTTAGTCAACTTTCAGCAGAAACAAAGCCTCCGAATATTTGCTCTTTTTTGTTAACGCGGCAGTCAACCCATTCTAAAATTGTCAGTGTTTGGCAGCTTTGTCGCCGCATCAAACGAATGATTTTTGTGTCGGAGCGCTGCAAGGGAGGATTTTCAATTCCCTTTTTTGTTACAGTTTTTATTTTTTGTAATACGTACATGACTTCGTCCTACACGAACTAATACTGAGCAGGGTCTCTATTAAACAGTGTTGATAAGGTTGAACAGCGTAGCAATAAATTACAATAAATGGTCTTTGTTCCCACGTGCTACATATAAAAAAGGGGTGACATTTAAAAACTCTATGCGTGTAAAACCACAGCGGTCGATTATATAAACATGTCGAAGTGAAGGCTTGGGTGAAGTGATCAGGAGGTGAGCTATCAATCCATATCATAAATGACATCTTGATTATATGGATTGACAGCTGTCAATCCATATAATCAAGATGTGGAGGCTTGGGTGAAGTGATCACGAGGTGAGCTCACCTCGTGATCACTTCACCCAAGCCTTCACTTCGACATGTTAACAGAATCAACCGGCAGGCCTTGTTGTTCCCAGTAGCGTTGGAAACTAGATCGATGTCAATAATTGCTGAGTCTTTATCGATTTCTTATGAATCATACCGGTGTAGCGTGCTACTTGGTTTGGCTAAGGAAAAATAGAACACTGTTTGACCTTTTTCGGTACAGTTTTCTTAAATGTCTGATGACTACTGATGAGTTACTCTTAATGCAGAACATTTCCTTGATCGAGTGTCGGTAGATAGAGGAGGGAATAATTTGGAGGAAAACTCAGGAAATAGGGATTTTTTGGCGTCCACATGTTTTTCTTTTTATGATAAGTAGGGTCCTACCTAAAATCATGTTCGCATTGGCAAAATCCGGACAATTATAATAATCGTTGAAATTAATGTTTTTCGAAATGGTGGTATTCTTTTTGAGACCATCATTGTTATTTCTTGGGAAATCTAAACTCAGAAACTAAAAACACAGGGATGTAAAACGTAGCACTCTTGCATCTTGCATGATTATGATAGTGAGTGGAGTGATTAATATTAATTGGCAGTGTCTAAACATCTTCACTAAATATATAGGATATTTAGTGAAGATGTTTAGACACTGCCAATTGTCCACCTTGATTTTTTTATATATTTATAGTCTATATGTTTGTAAATTAATCTCTCCTCAACTTAAACATAATTTTCTCAAATATATGTTAGTATATCTCAAATGGAAAATGAGGGTTTTCAGAAAAATTTACGCCACCAGTTGGCGCCACATGGGCAAGAGATCCTCTTCATTGGAAAAGTGACTTAGACGTAAGCATGATGTTGATGTCAATTTAACAAATGTCACTAAACATCAGAGTTTTGACAGGTGCCTAGACCTGACGCCTCAGTGCTACTACCTGATGCTCGTCATTTCAGGAAAACCTAATTAAAAAGTCCTGCCAGAAAGCCTGACTTTATAGAAAGTTGAAATTTAGGTTGCGAGCGATTTTCAAATATTTATGACATTTTTTTAAATTTACATTTAACGAACTATAAAGTAACAAATTTTCGCGAAATTATGCACAACCGCGTATAAAAACAAAATTAATTGGGCATCAATACATTCATCCACATCGCTGTTAATGGCAAAATTGCCCAGAACATTGGCAACATTGCCGCGTTAATGATAAATGATATTTATTTTGTAAGTAGGTTAAACATAACACTTTTACACGTCAATCTTTTTTGGTCATTTTTTAAACTAGATGAGGCAATACTGATTCTTTGACCGTAAAAAGCCCAGCCCTCGGGCTATGACTATTTGATTGTAAATCCTGTCATTTATAAAGGCCGGGTTCCTGAACAAAAGCCTGACGTCTTCTCACGAGCCGCCACCTTCTTGTTACGGACGTAATTTACAGTTATCACACAGGCGAAGCCACTGGTAAAACCAAGAGTTAAATAAAAGATAAGACCGTATCTAGAAACCCTGAACATGATAATTAGTATGCAACATAATATCAAGTCAGTTTACCAGGTACCATCTACACAGTATATATTTATACTAGCTATGAATTTAAATACTAGATTAGATAACATGAATGAGTGTACAGTCCCCATAGCCGTTGCATGTAAATGGACACTAGAACAGTGACCTACTAAATAAAATGGACTTTTTAAGAATGCAGTACATTTTTTGCTTTCTCTTTTTCATTAGCATATTGTTCTGTAAATTATACATGTTGTTTGTTTTGACACGAAGCTTGAACAGTCACGGGAATTATTTAAAGCATTTCTATCGGTCTCTGGTTTTAATTTTTGGTCTATAAACTGATTTGTTTGATCTTTCTCGTTGCATTATTTTCTGAATGTATGGATTGCTTTAACTGCAGATTATTTTTTCACGAAAAGACAACAACAGTATACCTAATTAGATACTTATTGTTAAGCTATAAAATATGTCTAGAAAAAATAAAGAAAAACATAATTCCACTCAAAGCAGACGCGCATCCGTAGTAATGATAAACTTAGGTTCATCATTTGTACGGATGCGCGTCTGCTTTGAGTGAAATAAAGACTTTATCTTTACCTATTGTTTTTCTTTTAAAGTGGTGTTTTGTTCCTAGATAGGAACAAAACACCACTTTCAATGATCATTCTACTTTTGTATGTATTCGTCTATAAAACGCCAACATTCCCTATTCGTTATCATTTCTACCTTGTACTTGTAAATGGTTTAATAGGAGCAGTTGTATTAAATGATATTGAATTGGTACAAGTGAGGCTGGTTGACTTGACAGCGTTTAGCTATGCGCGAGTGTTTACGAGGTCACTGGGCTCACCACTGATAGAGTGGACTAAGCACAAATTTGCGTGAAGTACCTGGCCACGGATGTGACAAATATTGGTTTACCAGACAACCAACAATAGACACGTGGCTAAATAAGTCGTGATATTCTCTTAACATTATCACGGTGAAAACCTAGACGAACTGAATATGAAGTGAGCTGTCAACCCATTAAATCAAGTTGGAATGACAGTTCACTTCTGGCTCACTCCATCTAAATTTTTACTGTGATATGTTTATACCTGAACTACTAGGGACCACTGTACTTACCATGGACGCCCAACCTTCACAACTTCGTAGTGATTGGAAGAACAAATGACGAGACAGTCCCCAGCAACTCGTCCTTTCCCTGTCAGCTTAGGCAAAAGGCTAACTAATATAGAAATTAATTAAGTTTTATTTAAAATCCCGACGTTTTATTACAAATAAATAATAAAAAGTGCTAATTATGCTTATTATTATTAGGCACAACTTAATATTCTAATTGGGGTCACTTGCGCTGAATTGTTTGACTGGTAAAATAATACAAATAGTGTATTTTTTTTTGTATGTCGTTAAAATTAACACTACTCAAGGGGTTGGGGTCTGATGATTGATGACAAAGACAAGTTAATAAGTAGGTACTTGTTGGTGAAGTGTGGGAACACTCATAATCCGATAACAGACCTTGTTATTTATATAGTAACTAGTTTATATATTTTCTTTCAACTACGTAGTAATGTTATCAAATCATTAATCACTACAAAACCGATCACAAAGGACGTATTTTTTGCTTAGAACCAAAACAGTGCAGAAATGTTAAATTAATGCACTGTTTTTATTTAGATATAAATTTACCACAAAGGAATAATGTCTCCTATTAAGTTAAATATAAAATCTGATCTGCGCATTAGATCAAAAAGATACTGGCTGAAAATAAAAATTGGCTGAATAAAACCGACTTGGTGAAAAAAAAAAACACAAATAGCGCGCATTTTGTACCATTGTAAAACTTTGATACTTCATGTTTAGCGAGAAAAGTTTAAAAAATGAAAAAAGACAGTGATAGCGATACGAATTCAAATCCAGAAAGTATAAAAACAGCTGCAAATTAAATTGTTAAAATCCTTTTGCCTTTTTTTTAAAGTTGCGGGCTAACTTTTTTTCATTAACTTGAGTTTTTTTTTATTTTGAGTTGGTATATTTTATCACGGTAGGTAGATTGGTAGTTAAAAGAAAAGTAGATTACGCACCTTGTTAAAGTGAGTAATTAACGCACTCGTGTTAATTTAGTGCCCTCGCATGCGCTCGCCACAAACATAACACTCGTGCATTAATAACTCACTTTGCGCTCGCTGCAACAATCTACTATTAGTTTGTAATAATACTCATTGTCGTACAGTTAGGTAAGTATTTTATATTTCTTTTTTTTTTTGTAAATTGTTTTGTGTTCATTTAAATTTTCTAATTTGATATTATAAGAGCAAAAAAAAAATTATTATAGCAGTAAAACTTCCCTCTATATAAGAGGGAAGTTTAACTTCAGTTTTGTAACTCAAAAACGCGACTGCGATATCCAACACTTCAGTGCGTAAAACACTTATAATCACGGAGTAGCATCAGTCAAATACTGTTTTATGCAGCTTATAGTTTCGTAATACCTTTGACATATCTACTACAGAAAAATAATTCATCGAAATATTACAAGGAAACGGAAAACAACTGTTTATTTATGAAAATACTGCGTGTTACCACAAATAATCCTCGAATAAATGTAATTCCTGGAATCTAAACAGGAAAGCCAAAATTGTGAAATTTGTTGGAATCAATATTTTCGTCATTGAACGGAAAACAAGAATGATATTTGTTTCAATCACCTTACAGTAATATAATCGTGTTGAATTCACAACAACAACACAACAGTTAAAATTCTGTAAATATCTCACCGTGTAAGCTAAGGTGAAGTGTACATGAAGTGAGCTGACAATCCATGCAAAGAAGATGGAATGACAGCTCATTTCGTGCTCTTTCCACCTAAGTGTAGGTACATGGTGAGATATTGTCAGAATAGACCGGTAGATCAAGGGAATTCACCACGTGATGAGCTCGTCTAGAATTTTTTCCTTTAGCGATATTCTTGCTATTCTCACGATATATTATTCTCCTTCCACGTTTTAAGACCAATCAGATACATTATTGAATGATAAACACCGATAATCGCTTGTTACACTACACAATTTTCTTTTGTTTCCAATGCCATCGATATTGGCACCAGAAAAATTATCACTATTGATTAGTTTAGTCTACAACGGCGATATGACATCCATCATTGTTAATAACTGTTAAGGAAAAATAAACTAAGATTACTAACAGACTTTTTAGAGTTTTTTTCTATAAAGCGTATGTCTGCTTCATTTTGACTGGCTATGAAATAACCTTGACAAAAATTAGCTCAGTTCACATTCTTCGTAGTCGGTAAGTACTCGCACAGCTAGGTCGCCAACCGCCAGCAATTCGTCCTCTAAACATTCACGAGTATTATGTTCGTATGTACTTGTGTAGTAACTAGTACACAGTACGTGCCGCTCAACTGCCGTCACTTGCTGTGGCCTAATCATACAATCAATGGAATCGTTCAGTGTGTGTGTGTGTGAGCACGCCTCGCCAAAAACATACAAAAAGATTCAAACGATCCAATATTTTGTAGGGCTCCGACGATTTAGGAGTTTTCGTTCCAAATATAAACTTTGTTCTCAAGGGAACCTTTTGCCCATTTTCACGAAAATGGGAAAAAAAATTTTCTTTGTACTAAAACGTTCTGCACGAGTTCTAGGGTCAAACACCTTAGATAACGATTAAATTATTTGATAAGGACGCTACAAGAAGGTACTTAGTAGAAAAATTGGGTCTGATAAGTTGTGATGTTCGAACGATAATGGTCACAGTTAGGTGTGGCGTATCTTGTCGCCCGTGCGATTATTATCGCCGCTCTACATCTACGTCCTGCTGATTTTTTTGGGAACTGAGGAGTCATTAAAAATCATACAGTCTATTAAGTAATACGTATAGTACAATTTATCCTTAATTGACTTCGTCGAATTATTATTTTACCATCACTTCCTGTGGGTGTCGTAAGAGGCGACTAACGGACTCACCAGAGAATGGGCAGCAGCATTCTCAGTGCTTTGCAACACCTACACTGCAATGCCAACCCGCCTGCCAAGCGATTATGGCAAATCACCCCCCCCCCCCCCC
>NDFZ01004932.1:99191-169677 GCA_002192655.3 Mamestra configurata | reverse complement strand
TTTTGAGGGAGACCTATGCCCAGAAGTGGACATCTCTCGCCTGATGATTATTTTACGTTGACAGTAAGTTTTCTAATGAATGCCTTCACCCCTTCCATATTCTTCACAACAACTTTTACATTTTGGTTTCAAATGTTTAACTTTATTTCTCTACAAAGTATTAACTTAGCACAGAAATGGTTTGTATAATGAACAGCCTGCAATTAATTTCAGTCTAGCAATTACGGTGCACTTACCTACTCTCGTTCGTGAAATTATTTTACTCTATGAGCTCAGCAATTAGTATGGATATATACAGAAGTAATAACTTTTACAATTGCTATTTAAACATTAGGGATGTAATTATGACCCGTTGAAAAAAAAACATGGGTAGATATTTTATTTTCTGGAGGTTAGTAAATTACTGCAGTAGGTAATAGAATTCTGGTTCAAAAATTATTCAAGCAGTGTAATAAATGAATAGCTAGGAAAATAATGGAATGGTGCATTGAGCACAGGGAGCTTAGGGCACCCCGACACGGATAGATTATGTTCGAATAGTCTGACTAACGATGGGAGCTATAGAGTGAGCGGGCGGAGCAAGCGAACTTAGCATCATCAGCTATTTAGTTTACTGCTCAATTTTTACTTCTGAGGCCCTACAGACGCTCTAAGAGGGAGACGGAGCTATTCATAACGAATAGCACTATCTCGTTTACATCATCGGAATTGGATGTCATTAGCACGTCATAGTACTGCTGCAGAACTTGTTAATAAATGAGGATTTTGTAGTTTTTAACTTCCCAATTCTATAATATACCACGGGCGTTTTAAATCAGTGTCAACATAATATTATTAACAGTGAATAGATGTGTTACTTACGTACTAAAGACATATTTACATTAATTTATACTATGGATCTTGAAGTCTCTACGACCAGCGGTTTAGCGTTGTCAGTCAGTCCCTAAGTTAGGACTTTGATTATTTTAGTACTTATTAGATTTATTACTTAAGAAAATAATAAGTTAAAACCGTTGTCACATGTATCTATCTATGTTAAAGTTATAAGAAGTGTAGTAAACATCAGTGCATGAATGAAAATACTAGGTACCCACACCTGCCAGGGTTGCGGAACTGCTAGAGTGGCGGAATTTGTTCGAAAGAGTCACCGCGGCCCTGTAACGCAAAGGGCTTTAGAAGGAACACGGATGGGTTTTAGTCAGTCAGAGTCTGACACGGAAGAAGTAATTTATTGATATCACACACAAAAAAATCCACACCGAATATATCACCAATTTATTTATATTTCAATAAACCTAAAAACCGGTGTTAAAGATTTTAATACGACAATTTGTAACGGAAAATTTTGAAAGTTTGATATAAGATTGTACACGCTCGCTCATATGTACTGCCCAAGTCTGAATACATTTGCCATGCCACTTTTTAATTCTTGCCGACAAAAATAGACTCTGTTGTTCACACAATAAGGTGTTTAGTCAGTTGGCTGGGTAATGTTGTACGTAGGTACGTACCTACAAACAATGTTGGTTCGCTGATAAGTAGTTAGAAGTTGCTCAAGGCTGCTGACTTGTGGAGGAGTAAAAACTTGGTCAAGGCCTGTTCTTAGTCAAATGGTTCTAATATGTCTGCTTTTGGCACTCTCTCTGGCATATTTGGAAATTCCTAACGATCGAAACTTTGAATTAACAATAGAAAGGAAATGCGGGCGTTATCATTGAGGATATTGCGATAGTAACTATGTTTTATTCTAAATACTAATAGCTATTATGGATATATTAAATTGTAATGAAGACATTTTTTTCAGTAGTTAGAAAATTAATGATTACTGAGGAATAAATATAGCTATTTGACATATTTCCTATGAAAAAACCCATTTTTATTCCTCAAGTAATAATTATGTACTTAAGGAACTACAGAAAAATCAGGCCTTAGTAGTTAATTATTTGAGTGATGACTGCGCCTGCTTTGTAGTTCATTTAACAAAGACACTTTATCTATTTGACTGAAATTCGGGCCTCACTTTATCCAGCTCAACGAATGAAACAATGCGACTGTTCACGCGTTTTACAAATTCGGCCAAACAACGGATGCTATTTTGGACACTATGCTTGTTGGTATAATGGTGACAGTTGCTTGGATCCGGGGATTTTGTTTTGGTACTCATTTCGCTGACGTGCGTATTGATCGGTATCGTAACGTGATTGCAAGAGACCCGAAAACTACAAGTAGACAGACGCTAGAACCTTGTATGGCGACGGAACGGACCCAATTTTCAAAGAAAACTGGGCATTTTTTTCCAGATGATTATAGTTTAACGAATCGTGATTAAAGCCGGACTTCAGTTATTGTTTTACTTGCTTATGCCCGCGGTCTCTCTCGCGTTAAAGTAGCCGTCTCTAGGCTCCCATTTATTTCTGAACCAAAATTCATCAAATTTAATCAACGGCGTTTCAGGCGTCAAAGTGTAACAAACAAATAACAGTTTTGTATTATACCTGATATAAGTTAGGATTAGTATAAGTAGTTGGTAGATAGAAAATACCTTTCGAAAAAGAAAAAACGGCAAAGAAAAGTATTCGAGTGTAATCGTTTAGGTGCTCATTCAGATGAACTTGAACGCATCGGCGATACGAGTACCAATTGTGACGAAATGAAGTGTAAAATTTACACTTCATTTCGTAATATATTGTCACATGCTCTCGTGAACACCTCGCGCATGTTTTCCGTCTCAAAGTGTATAATATAAACGGTATTGGACTTCTTTGAAAATATTGAACATCTTTGAGAGGTGTTCAAGTGAATAAACTCGTAGGTAAATCTTCGACTTGTGATTTTGCAATGTTGTTTGATGTCGATGCTACATTTCTACATTGGAACTATTTAATGTAATATACAAAATATAAGTATTTATTTATGACACATAGGTAAATTGTGGACCTGCATGGTGTTATTTATAATGTATTGTTTCGCTATGCGTACCTTGCTAGGCAAACAAACTATGTTTTAAAGATTTCTTTGACTACCTACTTAAAACACGCTTTAATTTGTAGTTGGACAGCATTATGCTGAGCGATGGCCATTTTGCGCGAATGTGACTCATATTTTCCCAACTTGCATAACTATTGTAATTTTGTTTATTGTATTTTATGGTATGTAACATGCTTGGCGCAAATAAACTCTATTTTTTTTTCTATTTAGACAATTTCGTTTAATATTTGAGGTACTAACTTTTTATGATTGGTCTTCTCCCTGGCTGTCAGGCCGGTAATGTATTTTCAACAATTTGTATAACAGGCACTAGTTGGCAAGATAATTCTAATTAATCGGATCACGGCTAACCCAATAAGCGTTCAGCTCATTATCTAACTAGGTAGATAATGGGGGAACAGATGCTGCAGTCATTTACAATAGATATGAAAATGTATGATAAGTGTCAATCCTTCATGTTGTGTCATATCCTACACAAAATAATATAAATGCGAGAGTTTATGGGAATTTGGAATGGGTTTTAATTAATCACGCGTCGACGGCTGTATGAATTTGGTTAAAAAATGGTACACAGGTGGATTAAAACATGGCTTTTTTATCGCTAGTACGTACGTAGGTATGTACAAACCGCTGAAAGCTAGTTTTCCTTTTCCAGTCAGTTAAGCATTAGACTCACTCTTGTTACTTAGTATGAATTGTTCTGTATTTCATTACTCTGGCTGTACTGTTAACTGTGAAATTACCTTTTTTTTTAAGGATGGGAAATCAGCAAATGACGCTTGCGTGTCAGTCTTCTACTGACTAAACCCATCCGTGTTCCTTCTAAAGCCCTTTGCGTGCGTTCCAGGGCCGCGGTGACCCTGGCAGGCTCTGGCCCTTGCCAGCCCCGTCTCCTGTAAAATTAGCTACCAACAGAAGCTGAAATGTCATTTTTGCCTTATAAATATGACATTTCAGCTACTGTTGGCAATTTAACGTTAACGGACAAACTGACAAAGATATAATCTATTAAAAAAAGAATTCGCAAGTCGATGACACCTCCAAAACGTGTTACATCTATGTTCTACGTAGGTAGTCATTCCGCATACTTGAAATACCTCTGCCTCCAAAACAGATGGACTTCATGTTCTTACATACTAAAATTCCAATAAAACTACGAAACGCTAAATACGTTTAAAAACTGAAGACAAAAAGTTGAATTTGAGAAAATTAAAAACATGAGGGTTTAAACTACACCAAGTGACATATTTTTATCAACGATAACGACTGTCAAAAAGTTCAAAATATTGACATGTGACATCGAAATATCACGTGGTCAAGCTTCAAAATTTCGAACTGAATGATCGCATCGCAGCGCAGTCGCCAACTGAAGGTTAATTCTACTCATTTTTGAGCAAAGTCCCATTCGAATTTGTTTCTTCCCGTGCAAAAAAACCTCATTTTTCATAAATTTTTGACAGATTGCGAGTTTGAAATTTTCAAGCAACGTTCGCATTCGCATTTCAGTAGATACGAATGCGAACGTTGTTTGAAAATTTGTAGAATTGACCTTGTTAAAAACACTCTAATTTCCCTACATATTGACAATTTTTTGACATTGGTTGTATATTTTAGTACTTACAAGAATTTGGCTCTTCGTCGATATTCAACATTTTGGACGTACGGCGATTATTACATACATCACTGGTACAGTGACACTTAGCCTAGACCTTAAAGAAAAGTAAGTACCTAAATTTATGGGACTTTTATCTCATCGTGATTCTCTCCGTTTCAAGTCAACCCAGTACATCACATGCCGTGAGCTCATGACTAAACCTTTGTTTATCCTGTTTCGTGCTTAATTCGTATGCGGTGCGCATAAGCGATACTGTCCAACGAGACTCCGTAATTACTGATCCCTTTACGTTCAGCTTAATTTAGATAACTTTCACAAGACGAGACGGGTCAGCAACGACAGCAACTAGTGAATGGGTTACTGTTTAGTTTGCCATTCATCTTAGGAGTAGAGATTCTGCAACGATAATTACCGCAGCATGAATGTGCCAAAGTCTGAAACGGGTATAAGCTGACGTTGGTTAAATGATTTATCAGCCAATGGCGTCACTTATGCATTTCATTTGTGATGCGTCGATAACTTCTATCAAGAAACAAGTGATGGACTTTTCAAAATTATGGTATTGGACAGTTTAAAATTCAATAGTTGAGCAGTTTCCGTTGTCAAACACGAACATGTAACCATGTGCCATTGTGTTCAATTCACCATTGTTTCGACACCGCAGTGGATCGCTGCCGGCTGGCGGCGGCGTGGCACCGCGGGGCGACGTTATACTGAGCGTTATCGCGCTGGGAGCGTGCGCTCGCGCACCGCTTGCGTCGAAATTCGTCGGTGTCATCGCACTGGAGTAGCCCAGTTACGACGATATTTCGATAGAAGTGGCCACCAACGTTTCCTCCCACTGCCAACGCGAATTTGGACAGTTATTACGAATACGTATTATAAATTTAAAAATAAATTTATTCTCGTGTGGTACCGTTTGCACGTCAACTCGTTCTGTTAGCTGGCATGAGGTAGCTAGAATGTACTCGCTTTGTAATGGATGATCTTTTGTTTTTATGTTAGTAGTTTTATTACTTTAAAGATAATTCTTTGTTCGACGTCCATGGTTATGGTGATATTTTGAAGGGTGACGGTGAATTATATTATGATCAAAAATCTTTAGGTGTGCTATGAATAAGTAGAGTAGATACATTTGAAAAGAACTTGTATTTTGGTGTCGCTTTGTTATCTCAGGTCGAGGTTAGTGGCTTTGTCCCCGCAGTCAATGTGACGTCAGATGACCTTACCTTAGATGAGTTACTTCATTGAACGAATATTCTACAACAAAAGCACTCGAACTAAATTCGTTATGTGGGACCTGTATAAGTGAGAAACCTCCATCTGGAACCGATGGTGAGGTCGCGACACTTTAGCACTAAATTATACGTCTTCCAAATATAGTCTCCTTATTCAATAATACTGCAGAGTTCGAAGTGCTCCGACGGCCAAGACGTAACCTGAATGCCTCTCAAGCCGGCACGAGAAGCCGAAGTGGCCAGTGAAATATTAATATGTAGTTGCAGAACGTGACATTTCCATTTCCTCTGATGAAAAGATTGTTGTGAAATATTTGGAGAAGCCGTTGGAAAATATTTTCCAATTTACAGCCACTTTCAGGCCGGCGAAAATTGGACAGCGACTTCGACAACTATTGAGATGGACTTTTTAAAAATAGGACCTACCTACTACTAATTAGTAGATACATATATATAGAAAATTCCAGATAGTAGTCTATCTCGGAAATTCTCTCTCGGTTATCTGTCTGTTATCTATAAAAAAGTGAATAAGATTTGCCCGATGTCATCTTGTTAGACCAAAATAGGTACAAAATTTTACTTTAAATAGGTCCCTACTTGCGTGAGTGCACTAATTGTAACTGATTGTTGTGATGGTTCAGGCGGGGCTCCGCAAATTCATCTCTCTCAATTCTGTACCGAGTTTTATTAGTGCGAACTCTTGAACTTTGTCACTCATCGCTTATTGCTCTGCAGCATTTAGGTTTTGTTATGATGCAGTAGACTTTGAACTGTTATGAGAGTTTATTTTCGAAGTTCATATTGTCTACCAGCTTCCCTCGCGGCTTTGCTCTCGTAGGCTACCTTGCAGGAGCCGTGGATTATTTGGGACAACTTTTTGTTACTAGATCTAGGTGCTAACACTTATCTCTTCATTGTATAACTTTAGATTAGGAAAGGTGTCGGCTACTGATGCTGTGAAACTCGGATCTACCAGCTCGCAACGTCTTCATTGTAACTCTGTTTAAGTGAGAATCTTTAGTATCCAATGGTAACAAGTTTATTAAACGATCTCAAAAATTAAGAAACGAACAAGGTGATTGATTAGACTTTCTCACCCGAAAGCATACTCGAGCAGTATTCGAAACCAAATTGGTCCGTTCACAAGGTTATCGAGCAGAAAAGTGTGACAAATCATAAAACGTTGCAAATTATAAATGGATTTAAGAATTTTGTGTGTCATTGAGTTCCAAATTATTAAAATTCTAACGTTCTCTGTGACCGGAGCCTCTAGCGTGGGACTGCAGACTTTCACATTCGGTTCTTATTAGAAGTTCACGATAGAAATCGCCTTGTTGGTCGAATGGAGACGAGGACAATTGGGAACCTTGAGTTCATGGGTTCGACGCGAGGTCGGCGCCAAGCTAACGCAAACGTGACGCCGGCCACAAAGGCTTCACTTATTGCCCAGTACTTTGCTACCAATAAAGGGTCTACCTTTGGGAATTGTGTACCTACCTAGCTGTTAACTATCTACCTGAGGAAAATCACGTGTTTGGTAATTTTATTTATTTATTTAAATAGAACGGCCGAAGCCCACTATTTTAACATAATTATTATTTATTTAACACAGTCATGCATTCTTCTCACAAAAATACAAACATTGTGACATTATTATCCATTTCCATTCCATTCATTCGCAATTAAGCATACATATCAAGATCTGTGTTTGAGTTCAGGAGAGTGTTAATAGCGGCTAATATCCGATGAATTGGTGACTTGGAGTGTGCAACAGGACGGCAAGTTGGTGGTAAGCGGTGCTTTCTGCCACGACAGTAGTTATCAACGAACACCTTTTCATTTGATTAAAATGAAAAGTTGAATGAAAAACTACGTTCCTACGTCTGTAAATTGAACCTTCGTAGTTAATATTTGGGTATTTCCTCGTTCAAACGTACAGGACATATGGACATACAGGAAATTGAATCTGCAATACTTGCAACCCCTGCAGGCGGGTAGAAATCCTTTGAGAGCCAATACAATTGTCAAACCCTCTACGCAGAACTATTGTGTTCCTGGACTATCAAATATCTACGTCGTGTGCAGCGTTCATACAATGCGGCGAAGTGATCAAAGTGTTTGGAAATGCTATTTTATGTAACAGAAAAACTACAAACTCTTATTTTTTGTTACATTTAGTTTCATATTCATTATTTATGGGCCGTGTGTGATTTTGATCACCGTACCGTGGCTGCATTTAAGTAAAAATAAAATAATATTCACCAATAATACTCTATATACCTCCCTAATTGGACAGTACTTCACTAGATCCTCAACTTTGGTAGTAAGATCATTCACTTTACTTCCAGAAACGAAATCCAGTGCTAAAAAATACCGTTACCAATGTTGACTCACCAATTATTTGTTAGACTAGCGAAAAGATCACTTGAAAACTATTATAATTGGGAATTTGAAACCCTACAGCCCTCATTGAAACATTAACAATGCATTGCGAAGCTCCCTGGCAGGCAGACGCAGCCTGCGGTTGCATCACTGTCTGTGTAGTGTGTTTTCATGTGATTCTGTCAAAACCGTTATAAAGGTTTATGCGTTTTTCTGTTTAAAAATGTCTTTACGAAACGTCATAACTCCGATGTCTGATTTAAAAAGTGTATCTATTATTTGTTAAACTTTAATTCCGCCTGAAAAGCTGTCTTATCATAACTTTTGGAATTAAAAGGAGAAAGAAACGATTCTATCATCTCATTAGGTAAAAAAAATGTTTTAAGACGGTCACAACAACAACAGCTTCCAACCTACCGTCTCTTATTTGACGTTAGATATTTTAAAGTAGTATTTACTGAAGGTAATAAAAATCGTTAAATTTTAAGTCGCAATTCGCAAGCTCATCAATGTCAAAATGGAGGGAATTAAAGGTATTATTGACAGTTTGCTATACAAACGAATACGAACGCTCTTTTGAGTCTGGTGAAAAGTAATTTTAATGAATATGTGCAGCCAAAAGTGGTTTTAACCGATTAGCAGTCATTACTGCTAATCGGTTAAAACCACTGTGACATACGTATATACCTCCTCTAGTACATAATATAGTAAGGCGGCAGGATTTGATTGTTCATTACTGAATACGGGCGTCCCTTGCAGACAATTCATATCGCATGTCAGTGTCTCCCTCGGAGTGAAAACTGCCCATTAGGACCAGCATTGATAACTCAGGCCTATTGGGTAACTATTGAGTGCAGGAACTGATTGGAAACACTGACCATTATGCTTGGGTGCATTGTTTAAGTTGTTCAGTGTTTACTATCTTAAAATACCAAAAACTGATGAAGAACACAGTGTTGGTGGTGTCAACTTTTTTATAGGTACTTTTCATAAACTTCTTCGTTAAAAAAACCGTATTAAAATCAGTTGCGTGATTAAAAAAAAAACAAAATCAAAATCGGTCCATCCGTTCGGGATTTACGATGCCACAGACAGACACAAACAGACACGTCAAACTTATGACACCCCGTCATTTTTGCGTCGGGGGTTAAAAACGGGGGTGAAACAAGCAGATAGGCAGCGACTAGAAAAGTATAAGTATAGATACAGTACTCGTTTGCAAATCTGTCGATTGCACTGTTTGCTGTAAGAAAACCTGTTGTATTTGTGTGAAAAATAAAGCAAAGAAAAAAAAAGTCCTGAATAAAAATTAAGCTGACTTCAAAACTGAACATTTAAAAATTGTTGTATGGGAGCCCCATTAAATATTTATTTTAATCTGTTTTTAGTATTTTTTGTTACAGCGGCAACAAAAATACATCATCTGTGAAAATTTCAACTGTCTAACTATCAAGGTTCATGAGATACAGCCTGGTGACAGACGGACAGACAGACAGACGGACGGACAGCAGAGTCTTAGTAATAGAGTCCCGTTTTACCCTTTGGGTACGGAGCCCTAATTAAAGCAGAATGTGCAGATATAAATTGTCTTGCCTTGATTCAGAATAATTTCATTATAACGTTCAAACAGCTTCACCCATTGGTCCCTAGTCCCTACTCGGATTTGAATTCATTTGTATACGTCACCGGATAATTGCAAACTCCGTAAGATAATATTATTGAGATTAGATTATAAGATGATATTTATTGTTCACAATGACTTCGAGAGATTATAGACTAACAAATTTTGTTGCGTAAAAAGTACCTACACCAAATTTTCAGTTGACAATTTATCGAGAGTTAAAAATTTCTCAAGATATTTTATAATCTCACAGAGTTTGCCATTTTCCGGTGACATATACCTATAATTTTATAAAAGAAATACTTAACGCTACTAACACGTATAAACTATTACGAATAATGACACAAAGCAAACGATTTTACATCAAAAAAATTTCTTATAGCTAAGTAGCTATTAGAAATACTTGTGCTCAGCGGCGTCCGGGAACTCAATGGACATTCCAGCATTTTTGTCCAGGGTACTTATGTACCTACACAGAAAAGTCAGCTCTAGGATGAGAAGAATGTGAATGTCAGTGCTTAAACCTCGATGCACTTACAACGAGAAAAAGCGAAGGAAAATTCAAATGATTTCATTTAACTTCTGAAAAAATACCTTGTCGATGGAATGTTTAAAGAATCCGTGAATCCATTTAGTTTTTTTATATGTAGGTATTATCAGAATAGCTCTACTGCAGTGCAAATCTGTAAAAAATGAAGTGAGCTGTTTGAGATTGAGCATTGTTTTTAACTGTCATTTTTTTTACATTCGAAATTTATTTCCTACTCTTAATTTCTACTTCTATTGGTTTGGTCGTAACTAAAACAATAATTATTGTTATTTGACTAAAGAAGCATTGCCTTTTATTCAACTTGACGATGCTAACAGTTTTCCGGCCACGTTTCTGGATGAGCGATGGCGAGGAGTACTTCGACGCGTAAGTGTATTTTTTTATACAAATGCTACCTACCTAGTTAGGTTTAGTAAAGGTAAATAGTTAGTTACATTTTTAAGCTACCTAGGTACTTTTGTATATATATTGTTATTTGAACAATCATAGCTCGCCAATTTACTTGTTTCAAACCATACAGGTAAAACAGCGTAGTTATAGGTAGACGGTACAATCCATTTTTGGTAAATACAAACAGCCCAGTTTTTCATTTCGCACGTGTTGTATTTCACAATGTTACAATGTTTTAACAAGTAGGTAAAATATTTCATACCGAAATGAAATCTGATTTAAGCCCTTTCAATAGGCTTTCCAAACGTCCGGCCGTGCCATTTCATCTCGTGTGTCGGATTATGCATTTAACATCCAACAAACAATGCACCTGAAGTGGAAAAAGAAAATGTAAATCGGATCAGTGGTTTTAAGCACTCATGCGACAAACAGATCCGAACCACCGACATTCATATTCAATATTTTCTACCCTGTATTTAATTTATTCGATGCAGTTAAAAATTATCTGACTTTTGTAAAGTCAGCATGATACTGTGGCCGTCTTTCCGTTGATACTTATCAACCAGAAAACTTTGGGATGGATTGTAAGAACTTGCAATAAAAGGGTTGTAGTCTGCGGTGTAGGTACTGCATCTTAATTAATTAGGTGACTATTCACATTACTTCAATAGAGATTCAATGTATAGAAGTAGAAGACGTATCTTGCCGATCCCAATACATTTTGGTAAGGGCAAGATAATTAATGATGGACAAATCGTGGTTTAAAAATCTTATCGCCAAATAATGTTTTAAAGACAAAAAAGTTGGGAAAAGTCCTGGGGGAATTTAGGATAATCAGCGATCCTTTCTATGAGATTATTGTATAAACTCATACCGTATCACCAAGGTTTAATGAAATTGTACTCATTGTTTTCTGAAACCCGTTATGAATGTTGATAATGTACAATTGAATTTAATACCACGTCACACGTCAACTACAATATGCCGTGATTACCTATCATTCGCTATGGTGTGTACATTGTATTTGTAATTTAATTAATAGTATGTTATTTTGATGACTGATCTAATTACACAGACCTCGTGGTTATTGACGTGATGCTCTGTTAATGACAGGCATTGTAGACAGGCATTGTTGTGTGCTTTATTTACAACGTGTAACAGAATAAACGTAATACCTCTTAAGGGGTTATTGTAGGTACTCATCATTATGAACAATTTTCGCTATGGGACCAACAATGAAATAGCCAAAAAAAAAATCGATTCATGTGCGCTCTTAACTTGACAAAATGTACTGAACAGCGATTTCTGAGTTGGTCCCACAGTAAAAGTTGTTAATAATGATGAGTACATTGACCCCTTAAGAGGTATTGCGTTTATTCTGTTAGACGTTGTAGATGTTAACGCGTATTTTGAGATAATTTCAATCCATCGCCATTAACTCAAGTATCGGCTTTGGCGTTGTGCAGTATTTGTAGTAAAATGGCCCAAAAAAGTAGAGAATTTCGTTCCAATTTTTATTAACCGTCTCGAATTCTGTTTAAAACCGTTTTTACGTAAGGACTGTAGTTGTTCTATCAATATATGTATTGTGTAAGTGATATTATTATGGGCAGACAAAACGAGATTTTTAAAATATTAATTACCTATATCGATTTTTTCTATTAGTGTCACTGCTCTGGGCGTTTAAACTAACTAAATAATCTAAGTAAATAGCAAAAAGATTAAATGAAAAGTGGACGTTTCGAACTCTATAAACTAAGAAAAGATGGATACAAGTATTGAGATGTGCAATACTGATCTGCATACGCTAATGATGACAAATAATTATTGTAATGTATTCAAATGACTTCATTGTGAGGCACTCCACGTGTTGCAGAATGCAATTTCTTGCGTCCATCTTTCTAAACATGTGGACATGTTAGGAAGTGTTAGAATAATTATATGCACCTCTGGCACACGTACTAACTAGTAAAAAGTGTAGTTTATTTTTAGAATTCAAATAAAGCTTCTCTACATACTTTTAAATTAAATCGAATTCCACATTTATTATCACTTCAGAACGGCTGGCAATTTTATTTTGTTGTGGGCTTGATTGTCTCTCCGGGAGTCTCTTAACAGTAACAGTTTAAACATGCCTTCTTGCGGAGACGATTCTTGGTAACATCTTACGGCCAATTCTACTAATAAAATTATAAAACTTACAAATTCAAGTAGCAAAATCTTCGCAGTGACACAATCACGTCAGCATCTTATTAAAATGTAAGGAAATTGGAATTTCTTTTGAAAGTATGCAACTGCGATGCGAATGCATTTGATCTTTAGAATTTGAGTCTCATGTCTAAATGCCTCATAAACAAAATATAAGGTCCCATTAAAATGGATGGACAAATTATCCAAGCAAAATACCAAACTCATTAAAGTCATTTTATTTTGACCTAAAATAATAATAAATTGTCAAAAATTTTACTGTATTTTTGTTCGCTTATTTTTTTTTTTTTTTTTGCGTTTTTCTTTTATTTTTTTTACCATTGTCCTTATTTTGGTGGTCTGAATCATTTCTAAAAGTTTATATTTTTATGGGTCCTTATCTAAATAAAATAAAGATAGTGTCATGAGAAGTGGTTCTTGTCCAAACATTTGCTTGCCACGAAAGTATTCCGCACCCTGGTCGTAACGCGACAATCCGAAAAAGCGTTTTCATAGAAATGATTCTAAAGTTGCTCTACAGACGTTGACAGTTGTTTATTTCCATAAACACGCGTCATCACTCGTCACTCGTCATATCGTTGAGCTTCATCATCAGCATTAATAAGTATGAGTTAACAGTCGTTTCTGTATAGTGAGCAGCCAAAGTGTAAAACAACAAAACAAGTGAAACTACAAACTCTGAATATAAGCTCCCAACCCTTCAAAGTTTAATCCGAACTCAGACAAACGTTCATTTTCCCCGTTCTCTTGATTTTCTGAAGCAGGCTTAAATTCATCTGAAGAGGCTTGCCATTATAATTAAAATAGGATGAAAACAGAAAATCTGTAACGCACATCATGCTTAAAATTACCTTTTACGAGAGGTTTGCAGGTTTTTCTATTTGTTTTTGTTTCAAAATCTGCTCTCAAATCAATCGGATACAAACTCAATAACAGATTGTTGATTTTTGAAATAAAAACGCATGAAAGGAGAAATAAATGGAATAAAAGCGCATCTCACATAACATGTGTGCTCAAAACCAATTAGAGTGTATACGAGAACAGTATTACTCGTGTTGTAATACTGTTGGCAACGAGAGACGAAATTATATGTATACAAATAATGACAACAATAAATAAATTGCTCTCATTATTTTTATTGAAATCTGTTTTCATGTGTTTGGAGATTTCCTACCATATGAAAACTCTTTAAAAGCAGTGTTTCAAAAGTGGCAATTCAAAAATTTGCCAAACTTTATTCGTAATATTATAAAATAACCGCATCCTTAGTTTTAAATACTAATTTAGCATTCTCAGTATTAATTTTATATGTACTTAGTAGATTTTCATTTCATTTTAGTTTGAAAGACCTTGAAGGGAAATAGTAAATATTAACATTCGGTTACTAACTGTACATACACACAGACACCTTCACCTCGCACAGTACACCTCTGCAGGCACTAATTAAACCTCACTAGACGAAACAGCAACATGAGCCGAACGTAAAACGTAGATACCCTCAACAAACTGAAGTAGGTAGGTACTCTCAAACTTATTATATCCACTTATTTGTTTAAATAATTGGCCACTTATTTAAAATTTGATTCCAAGACTCCTATGTCGAGAAACATAAGATTTATTTTCAGACTGAAAGCTCCCGAGGGTTTCGAAAGCACCTGGGGAACACAAAAAATGATTACGTCGAATAGTTGGCTGAAATATGAGGATTATCGAAAATTTGCTTTTGTGTGCTTACTTGTGAAATGAGTATGAAGGGATTTGGTTTAGTTTTCGTTTGTTGTTTAGTTAAGGAATAATAGCTTCTGCCTGCGCCGTCCTCTTGTGGAAATGTGAAGTGGACGTAATATTCACCTCACCAAAAAAGATAAATTAGAAAAAAACCGCACTGTTTGATCACCAGATCAAACAGTGCGCAGGTTTTTTTCTAATTTTATGCCCGGTTATAATTTCACGGCTCGACACCGAGAAATTATAAACTACTAACTGACCCGCGCAACTTCGTCTGCGTCACATTTTTCATTCATTCTTATCTCCTATTTGGTTGTACCTAGCGTGATGTTATATAGCCTTTAGCCTTCCTCATATATCGCACAGTGAGAATGAAAGTGACCGAACTCAAAATCTCAAAATTTTTGGAAGGTTTTTTTAATGATTATTTTATAAACTCTTAAGCTCTTTTTTTTTCTAAACAATATATTGGCATCATAAATATGTAAATAGCTTTCCATTTGAAAAAGTTATGACATATTTTATTGGAAACTCCCTAAAATACGAAGTCAATTTTGTGAATTCCCACAAAATGCAAATTTCGTGTTAGGTCACTTTTATTCTCATGGTGCGATATGTGGCTATCATATACAAAAAGAATTTTCCAAATCCGACTGAGATTAGCGCGTTCAAAAATACAAACAAACTCTACAGCTTGATTAGATTAGTATAGAAATAATTTAAAGTAATTTATTGTATAGAAACATATAGCCAGGTCCGGTACCGCAAAATGACTCTACGTTTTAAAAGTATCTACTTATTGCGATTCTATCCGGTTACGAAGCTTTTCTGGTGATTATAGAAAAAAAACCCTCAAGACATTACGGAGAATATTTTTTAACCCAACCGGGGTTAAATATTCTAATGCCATTTGACGTTATTCAAACGAAAACCTGCTTTGAAACATAGATAGTTTTACCTAACATTATCTAAGTACGTTGATCAGTCATGCTGTCAAGATAACCATATTAATATTATGAATAACTGAGTAGCTCCTCCAAAGGTACTTAGCCACGACAAAGGACGGATTTAACCTTGTCTCCACTCTTTGAATGTATTGTCTGACCTTTGCTTAATGCTTTTGTTTGTCGGGGCAGACTATTGACAACTGGTGCGCATTCCCTTATTAACTGGAATACTTTCATTTAGGAAACTTTCCATCTTTTTTATATGAGATTCCTTAGAGGAGCTCGTGGATAAATAATAACAGCCGCACGGGTCGATCTTCAAGGTTAAGCAACGCTTGCCGAGGTTGGTCTGTGGATGGGTGACCATCTTAACATATCGAGACTGTTCCGTGCCTCGGAAAGCACGTTAAGTCGTTGGTCCCGGCTGTTATTTGTAGATCTTTGGCAGTCGTTACGGATAGTCAGAAGCCAGAAAATCTGACACCAGTCTTACCAAGGAGTACCGTGTTACCCAGTTAATGGGTTGTGGAGGTCTGCATGTTGAACATAAAATATTACTTATTAGGTACGGTATAATTTATCTATACCTACTAATAATAAAGCTGCAGAGTTTGTTCGTATGTTTGAACGTGCTAATCTCTGGAACTACCATCGGATTTGGAAAATTATTTTTGTTTATAATGGCTATTATAAACAAAAATAATTTCGTCCATATAGCATTCCTCATGAATGTGGCTACATTAATGGGGAATGCTATAGGCTATACGGAAACGGGAAACTTCTAAAAAATACGGGATATGCGCGCACGAATTCGCGGGCAAAAGCTGGTAGAAAATTAAAAAGAAAAAAAACATCGCTAGTGCCGACAAAAATCAGTGGAAAATTTAAGGCATATTGATTAATAGTTTGGTGGTCTTGTTCTTATGACATACTCAATTTCTATAGTTTCGAAGAACTTAAGAAGTATAACTGTAGAGTTGAAGCCGTGACCGGCTTCAAGTTGAAAATATGAATGAAATGAGAATTTACGTGGTAATAATTCATAGGTTTATGAAACACTTATGTAGACGATTATACATAACTCACTACATTTAACAAATGAGGTAGGTGGTGAAATATAAATATGTATATTTGAAGACAACAAAGTGGGCTTACGGCGGGTTGAAGATTTAATATTTCAGAGAGACGAAGTTATCAAACATTAAGTCGTGGGCAGGGAGTTTCAAGGGCTGTAGGGGTAACGTTACGTGAATAAATAAGAAAATTTTCCTCTCGTTGCTTACGTCATTTATGATAATATAAACTGGGAATGCGTGAACAGAAACATCAATTATATTTGACACTTGCACTTCGTCCGCGTGGTTTTAAGTACTTTCCTTTACAAACTTGAACACAACCTACGATTCCTCTATAGGTAGGTAGTTTATGACAAATAAAAAAATGATACCGATCATACTTATTTTTATTGCTTTGATAATGAGTACATGAGGTTGCATTTTCATCATAAATACATGAACGTCATTAGATTCTTCCATATTCATAGACTCTTCGCCTGTTTTAAAGGTTATTTCAGAATATTCATTATAACAATCTTCATTATTTACTATACGTAAGTTAGTAGTTTAATTTTTGGTATTTATTTTTTTGGATGTTGTCATGTTCAGGTCAATTTTCTATTTCAAAAGCTAACTGAACTAATTGCGTGTTACTAACCCAATATAACGCGTTTAATCAGTGTACGGTCACTGGCCTAAACTATTAGTTCTGTTCTAAGTTTCAGGCTTTTAAATTGATCTAATGGGATTTTTCAAAGACACTGTTTTTCCCCTTTCACCCCGATGGGGGTTGATCATAAAGAAATCGTATGTTACTTTTCCATTATACTTAACTTATTTTATACTTTGAGATTGATTATATGAATTTTCTAATTCGTATTTGAAGAAACCAGTATAATCTTCTACTAAAACTTCAAAAATATAATATAGTAATATAATAATATAATATAGTCAAAAATATATAATAGGTAATAGTGGCAAAAGGAACAAGATTTTGCATACAAACTACCACCCCCTATTTGACCCCTTTACGAGGGGTGGTTCCTAAATTCTTTCGTGACTGACGTCTCCTACTCATAATCTACCTCTGTGTAAAAATTTCATCTTCATAGGTCAAGCAGTTTTTAAATGTTTTCTTTCATTTTATTCTAGTGTTTCCACCCCATTTCTCCTGTTTGGGGTTGAATTTCTAAAAACTTTGAAACCTGTGTGCAGTTTGTTTCACTCCGAAGCTTTAATATTAAATTTCATTCTACTTACTTTAAAAATGACGGACTCCACATATTAAAAATCCCTATTTCACCCTCTTAAAGGGTAGATTTTCCAAAACGCTGAAATACATATTTATTTATTTGTAACCAGAAGCTTGTATATTGAATTTCATGCTTTCTAGTATTCTATTCTATTCTAACTTTGAAAATGCCCGGTTTCCGTATAACCGTGCAAACATTATTTTGTTTCTTTATGACAGTACACGCTTCCCCACTTACTTTTGCAACTGAGTTGCAGAAAGTACTTTCTTTCCTAGCTTTCATCGGAAAATGCTTGAAATTGAAGAAAAATATTTGTTGGGAACGTTTTCCGTATTCTGACTCAGAAAATGCAGCATCGCATTGGTTTGCAGCTCATTAGTCATGGAAACAGGTTATTTTAGTGACACATTAGTTATACTTACTTACTAATGTTGTTGTACTACTAGTGTTATGTTAACCTCTGTCTTCCGCGTATATTGTTATAGAGTCGTGATTTTTTCCTTCGTGGATCGTAAAGTGCAGGCCCAGATGGACACGAGGGTTCAGCTTGACTTCTTTTGTAAGTAGCTCTATCGGCAAACTGTCATTACATCACCGGCAGCGATTGTTGAACATCATAGGTTACTTCATTGCAATCGTGCTCCATCCTCGATCACATCTTTGCCATAACGAGATCATTATGCGAGCGTATCATAACAACAAGTGCGAGTCGGACTCTCTCACGAAGGGTTCCGTACTATAAACCGAAAAAAAAACCATTTCTTGTATGGTAGGAACCCCTTTCATTTTTAAATTAACTTAATTTTTATTATTTGTAGCGGCAACAGAAATACACACTCTAAAGAATACACACACACTCACACATATAATGTCATATTATTTTAACTCTAAAGAATCATTCAGGTCAATTTGAAGGACCATATCTCGACTCAGTACCTATAAGGGCAGAAAAGCCCACGATTAATGTCGATGAATAACAAGCTAATTGTGTTTATTGTGTTTATTATGGAGTCGAGTGGAGTTTTTTGCTCTAGACAAAGAAGAAGTGGGGGTGGAGGCACTTTTACAAGAATAAAAAAAAAAATTCAACAAGGACACAACACAACTGCAACAAATATAAAGTAAAAAAATAATTGTAAAGAATTGCGCTGAGCGTGCCCATACCATTCACCATACCACCATGAGTTACCATCTCACCATTTCTTGGGCGACAGACACACAGCCAGCACGGGTTACAGGTAAGGTACCTTGTTTGTTTGGCTGAATTTTGATAAATAATAATAATGAGGTATTAGGTAGGTATGATAGATATCCATTGGTCATGGAACATTTTCTTATCGAAAAGGGATATAGCTATATGCTTATCGAATAGCGGTTTAAAATATGTAGTTTGCGTATTTTCCTTGATCTCGAACAGCAGGAAACTGGTATACACTGCTTTAGGCTTTAATAAGTGGAAACTTAATGAAAGATACTGGTAACTAACAGGATAAATGTGTTCCTGGTTGTTTGTTACATTATTGTTAGGTATGCAGTTCTTAACTTACTTAGGATTAGTTGAAACAATTTGTACATTTTGTGGCCAGCCCACACTATTTCCAACTACTCCTTGAAGCCAGTATCAATGGTGGCCACCACTCGAAAAGTGCCGAAGAAACTCGACGAGTTACAAACGATAAAATGCTCTTGTATCCCCTTACGAAAATTAACAGGAAAGAACAAGGGCGGAGAACCAAAATAAATATAGTTTCCACTTCCCCCTTATCAAGCAGAGAGACAGAACAAAGCGAAACGAACATACATATATTTCGTTATATTTATCAGCCTAATAATTGCTTTTTAATTTACCTTAGAAAGACTCCAACTCTTTCATATGACTCGTTGCATGACTAAATGACAAAAAAACATCTCATTAGCCAATGATTGTCCCTTGCCTTAGTTTTTGCGCACAAATAATCTTAACCCCAACGCTCACTTTGGATTTAAACTATTGAATTACTATATAAAACTAAATTAAAAGAGGGATCCCACTACCCCTTCATTTTTTGTAGCTACTATTTTTATATTTAAAATTGTGGAGGGTACTTTGTTAGTAGGTACTACATTCGCTCCAGACTCTCTATCAGTTTTAGTTTTTTATCCGGCTCAAAAAAATAAAACCACATTTCGCGCCTAACAATGTTTAAAATTGGGCGAAATACTTTTCATGTTTCGAAATCAAAATATGCCACAGAGGTATGCAGGCTCGAGTGTCCATGACATGTTTTTGTTGGTGCTGAATTTATTTACAGACAATATTTTTCAGAACAAAGGTACATCATATGAAAGTAATATTTTTTACCTACATGATTATAGAGTGGATTTCACATAAATGTAAATTGGACTGGTTCACATCGTTAGAGCGACTGACGATTTCAACTAACGACTTATCTCTTCATTCAGTCATTTGTTTGAAGACAATTAAGTATTACATTTTGAAGGACAGAGAGAAAAATAGTCATTTCATGTCATTTAAATGTTTTGAATAATGTTTAAATGTTATGTTTGATTGTCCTATTTCATCGCTCGACTCAGAGGCAGAGGAAACTAAGACAAACAGGAAATGTGATGCGTCTACTGTAGGGAACCCCTGGTTCCCGTTCATTACCTATGGAGTCATCACATAATAATTAACGATGTTACTCAAGTGAAGAGGTTGAATCACATTTCCTGAAAATACCAGAAGGTGATAAGGCAAATTACTGTCAAAACAACAATACTAATTATATTTTTGTAATGACATGTGATTTCAGACATCAGAACAAAATATCGATTCAAGTTCCTACTGTGTTTTAAGGCGAAATTTTATAGCGTTTCAATAAACTCAGCCTTCCTTTCAGCCTAATCGGCCAACTGCTCTATAACCCATTGCGGAAATCTGTGTGAGTAAAGCGAGATAATATTGATTATAATGCCCATGTACCTAGCAATATTACGGTGTGACAGGATCAGTGCAGCAAGTCTCACGTTTGAAGACATGCAGCCCATTTACTTCGGTGCAGTAATGAAATAATGCTCGGGCTACTAAATTGCTCGGCGCAACGCCTGGCCGTCATTATTGAGTTAGCACAGGCTATCGTACGTAGCCTACGTGCATGCTCAATTGGCCTCCAGGGATTAATACGAGGTCGTAATCTGGATTATGGGAGACAGCGATGAGCTATTTTATGAGTAGAGAGGTCTCTACTCATAAAATAGCTCATCGCTGTCTCTCAAGTGATTGAGCGTGATTAATGGTGAGAAAAAACTTCATAATTTCGTTGTCGAGAACAGAAGAAATTCTACGGAAAAACAATCTTGGGATCAGTATAAAGTTTGTCTTAATTGTCAGCCTTTTTTAATTTAACGTAGTAAATCAAAACAAAGGATTCTCCTTGAATGTTTTGGCAGCGATTCGATTTAATGCGCTTTTCATAAACATCGGCCATTTCCTGACGCGTCAGCTACTTACAATAGCACAGCAGTACTGTAGCCGCGTGGGTAGCTATGTGCTCCACAACAGGTCTAAGTGTTGCCTCATTACCGACGCAGTTACTGATTCATTCGCCAAGGTCGAATACGAGTGCTCTCTTCCTACTGCATGTTTTACTAGGTAGGTATCTATGCTTTGTTTCTCCTTGCTTGTCGTAAAGACATGGTATGAAAATATGGAAGAGTATTAGTTGGGTATGACTGACTGGATTTGAATAACCTTTTTTTATCTTTATTTTAAATCTCAGTACGCCGTATTTGTTTTACGACTAAGGCCCTTGCACAAACCAGAGATTTTTATTAACTCGATTAGTTGCTAAGTCCAGGGACATAGTGTACGACATATTTGTTATTTAACCCCGTGTTAACAACTAAATCTGAGTCAAGAGACAACCCTAGTTTGCGCAAGTCGGCCTAAGTGAACTAAACTTTAATTTGAATGTCAGTGTCGTCGACCGAGCACTGCAAGCGGCAATCGTGAAGCGAAAATGTGCGAAGATCACAATGATGCGTAAGTGGTGACCAATTACTGAGGATGCACGCGAGACCGGCATTACCGCCCGCCATTATAGTGCCCTCACTGTCACTCTTATTACATGTGAATAGTGTCGCAGGAAACCTTTTATAATGCTACTTAACAGACGGTTTTCACACTCGTGAATGATACCAGCGTTAAAGAAATATACATCTATATCTACTGAGTAGGTAGACGTGTGCAATACGCACAGCACCCGCCACTCAGCTGAGTGAAGGGTCATGATTGCCTCCCAATGAATAGTTTATTTATCTAATACTATGCCCGCAATCAATCCTTTCAGAAACATTTCAATTACACACTCAATTCGACTGGATTGACTCTATTCGAGAGGTTACTTTTCATGCAAATGAAAAGAGTAAATTGTCGAATAGTATCAATGTATTGAAGCCGAGTCTCCAGCCAGCGTCGCGGCGGGGCGCAATACAACATAATGATACCATACCCGAATTGAGTAAGACGGTAAATATAAATTTCCTAATTATAATTTTCACGGGAACAGGGACGTCGCGTGTGCTCCGCTGTTTGGCTAAACTCCAGTTTTATATTTAAACGAACTAGTAGCCACTGACATTTTATGAAAGAGATTTTGAAACATTCGAATTGTGCCATAGTGAACATAGTTTAGTTGTATGTCGAGTTTTTATTGTGCTAGTTTAGCTCGAAGGCAATTGAGCTGAGATACCTGCGAGCTGCGCAGATAATGCGTCGTTGTGTGATGCGGCCATTTCACATAAATATCCATGTAGTAATTACTGCAGATAAGAATCTCGCATTAATAAAAGATGAGCGTTACTCCGACTCTGTTCTGTGCATAATCGTAATACTTTGATAATTCGTATTGAGCGCAACTAACAACTACTCGCTGCGGATTTCTGTCCTAAATACTAGAATATGTAACTCGTTTAATGTGCCCAAGTGTAATCTACACTCTGCACTGCAGGTGAACGTACAGCTAAACTGATACAAGTGAGGCCCGGGCCACCTGCTCAAGTATTTTCTCTGCTAATGAAATATGATTTTCCAAACGTTCTTATAGCTTAATGCCACTTATTCTGTTCAAATTCTACTTGAGGAATAAATTCCTGATAAAGTGGTACCTACTTATTAAATGAAGCAATATTAACTTCGTTTCCATGGTAATGTTTAACTTTGATTTTGGAACCAGACTGAGGAGTTTATCATTGAGTCAATTTACGAAGGAAACTGAGGGAATATTCCTACGGTATAACAAAGTATTTTAACGTATTAGTGCAAGTACTTGGAAACCAGAGTGGAAAACAACACGGAGAGAAGACTGTAGGCGAGCATGTGAACAAAGTGGTAAGATGTGTAGCTTTAATAATGTTGAAGTATCATGATCTTATCCTGTTGATGTTATACGCAGTTTCCTCTTAGATTTAGTATGTGTATTTTTGCCTAATTACCTGACATTACCGTATGGACCATCCCTTGGGGGGGTGCCGTATGAGGTGACTATGGGACTCACCAAAGAATGGGCAGCAGCATTCTTCGTGCATTGCAACAGCTATACTCCGCTACGCTCTAGCGCCTGCCAAGCGTGGCAATTATGGCAACCCTTTGGGGGAGGCCTATGTCCAGCAGTGGACGTCTTTCGGCTGATATGATGATGATGATGACTGAATGAGTCGTATAGTCTGTATCTAGTCTTGGGGGTCTATAATTTGTCAGAAAGTAATAGACCTTCTTTTTGCTTGGCAAAGTTTACTAAAGCCTTATAGAAAATTCGTAGATCGTGCTTCATAGTTCATAATAAATGTATAATGAATGTTTTTGACGTATCGTAACGTAACGTTCCATTTTACTATTATTGTAATTCTCGTTTCGCATATAATACATATTTATTTGAATTGGATACTAAAAAGTGTTACAGAATAAACGCAATACCTCTTAAGGAGTCATTGTACTTATCATTATGAACAACTTTCACTATGAGACCAATACCGAAATCGCGAAAAAATAATCGACTCCCCCATACATTTACGTGCGCATAACTCGACAAAATATACTGAATAGCTGATATTTTTTCCCGATTTCGGGGTTGGTCCCATAGTAAAAGTTGTTCATATTGATGAGTACAATGACCCCTTAAGAGATATTCATACTTTTGTATGAAACGAATTGTGTACGACGCATAAAATTAAATCAAAATACTATGGAGTTGGTTTTTTAAATCCTAAACTCACTCACGTTAGCGATACCGTAACGTAATACGTATAACTACTTATACGTCAAAATATTCGTTCTAGGTCATCTTTTCGATGAAATATAGAGATTCTGTACAATAGGTACGTGATACAGATTTTGGTATTTAATGGCACGTTAGATAAACATTAAAGACTAGCACTTCGCCCGCGATTTCGTCCGCGCGGATTTAGTAGGTACTCCACAAACTTCAACGCCCCCTGTAACCCTTTTAAAGGTAAGTTTTGGAAAATTAAGCACTACCATATCCATTCAACGGTATCAGGACCAGCCTACCATTCTCCCCTCTCACCCCGTCAGGGGTTGATTATGTAGAAATTGTTAGATCTGTTTCAAATATCCAACTTTTAGTTTGTTTATTCCGATTTCCACGTAAATTGAAGTAAGCAATAATGTCCTCCCCTAAAAACTTCATCACATCAGTGTTTATTTTCGATAAATTCAAATATTTGTTGTTCTTATTTTGCTATCCAAAACATTAATGCCGTATATTACTGATTTGGAGCCAAGCAATCATTAAGAATCTCCCCAGTTCCCCAATTCGAGTTTGAGAAGAAAAACTGAAAGAGAATTTAGCAGGCGACCGTTAGCCAGGATCCATTGACGATTGACGATTCATCCTCTACGAGCTCAGCTCGGCGATTCAATAGTCTACGAAAATAAACAGAAAGTAACCGAAAGGAAAACTCGAAGACAACTTAATTTCAACATCATTCTACGTCAAGCACAGAAACAGAGCGTACAAAATAAGTGGAATACGACAATACAACAATGATATCGTATATTTTTGAATGGTCGTCGCATTTGGTTGCTTCAACCTGAATGCAAAATAGGCAACAATAAATTTAATTATTTTGAAAAGAAGTTTATAAATAATATAAAAGTTTCGATATCAGCAGGTTATCAGCAATCCTTAGTTGTACAGGAAGTGGCTATGATTATTTACATTGTTTAGGTATTTAGGATAAATTATATTATTCATATCATACGAGACTAATTAAGTAATGCAGCAGGGTCAGACCTGCTTTTTGAAAATATTGAAGTTGCTGAAATTAGTTTTCACTAAAAGTACTAAAATTACAATGATTGTAAAAATTTTGTGTGTTTATTTATCTATTATGGTTAAAAGGCTTAACGAATCTGGGTAAAACTTAGTATTTGGGTACACCATAACCTGGACTAGGGCTCAGAAATCTTGCGACCCTTCGGCCGCAAATCAAAAAATAATTGTATGGCTCATTTGGCTTATGCAAGGATGAAAATCATCTACAAGCAAGTGATTCAAAAAATGAACGAACTTCCGTTTTCTGAATTGAATATTTGGAGATATGAACATGTCAAACCCTACTTGAATGTCAAAGTTTGACAGGTTCTTAGGAGTAGAGTCCAACAAATACTCAATTCCAAAATACTTAATTAAAAAATCGGGGAAACATGGAGATTCTGTTTTCTCCTACCATGCGGCTTAACGACAGGACACCGTTTAATTATACAACATCCACCGACCTCCACAACAATCGAATAAGGCTTCGCTACCGCCTGCCGAATACACGTGAAAATATAATTAAGTGCTATTTAATTTGATTACTCGCGGTAATGTATTTAGTCTGCGTGACGTTGCCAGTCCGGTTTTTCGCTGAGTGGCCAGGTCGCAACACAGCACCACATTACCGTGTATCCGGATAATGTTTTATTACGGAAAACACATTAAAACTCGATCGTTTAACTTTTTAAGCGTAAGTAGGTAAACAAATTGATGGAAAATTCAGTTTCCCAATTGCATTGTAAAATCCTTTTACGCATGTTGATGTTTAGCAGTTTTTGAACAGGTTAACAGTTTCTGGCATAATAAGTTTAAGGCGATATATTGCTGTCGCATAAATAACACTAACTTTTACCAGCGGCCTCGCCCGCGGGATAAAATATATCTTAGGTACCTACTAATCCAGGAAATTGTAGGTATACTTCCTAAAAACCTTTCTTAGAGGTTGCTTCAGTTATAAAATAAACCTATATTCCCAGCTTTCTATAAATTAGTAGACATGGCTATGCTTTGATAGTCAGTCAGGACAAAGGCATTGTTCGTCGATTCGTTGAGCTCTTTATTGGTTCAAGTTGAGCTACTCGACTACTGACTGGACAGGTCCACTCAAATCTGTGTGGTTCTTTCCTCAAAAGACCATTTCAGACATTAACCTACATGGTTCTCATATGATTTGACCAGTACGATTGTATGGACTTTAAAAGAGACTTTGACCTCTGAGTTAGTTTCGGTGTTTCTTCTCAGGGTAGTCAGCTAGGAAAGACCGGCCTCATCTAGTTGACATATGACCAAAAAGATTGACGTGTAAAAGTGTTATGTTAAACCTACTTTCAAAATAAATATCATTTATCATTTTAAGGATTTTAAAGATCTAGATAAGCTAGGTACATTTTCAAAACTGTTATGCCTATGTGCTTGGCGTAGCATTGGCAATCGACAAGTACCCACGCTTCTAACATTTGCTTGACATTGATCAAAAGAAATGAAGACACAACAACTTCACAAGATAACTCAAGCAAACGGAAAAGAATTCTCGAAAGATCTTAGAAGTTAGATTGTGCTCCGAAACACGCCACCAAAAATGGCTAGCAAAAATCAAACTAAGAAGAACGTATTAAAACTTTACTCCATTTGTCTCGAAGCACGTGTCATGAGAAATGTGTGACGAAATATAAAATAAACTTATAATGATCAGAGGCTCTGAAGCTCTAGAAAAATTAACGCTGGCGATTGTCGAACTGCCGAAATGTAAGGAACTGCCGGTCGATTCTGTAAACATGTCGAAGTGAAGGCTTGGGTGAAGTAACTGTCAATCCATATAATCAAGATGTCATGTGATCACGAAGTAAGCTGTCCATCCATATAATCAAGATGTCACGTGATCACTAAGTAAGCTGTCAATCCATCTTTATTATATGGATTGAAAGCTCACCTTGTGATCACTTCACCCAAGCCTTCACTTCGACATTTTTACAGAATCGACCGGCTGATAAAGTGATTTTTCGATAGCGTTTGTAAAACCCACAAATTTTTGACTTTATGTCAAACTAGCTGTAGTCCGAAGCTATTGTTGACAGAATGGCACGTGTCTAGAACCTCTGGACAATATGCCATTCTATTAGCGAATGCGATTGTAGAAAAAACCAAAATATAAGGGATTGATCACGTGACCTTTCGACAGCGTTTGTCAATGAGGAGACCGTTTTCAGGTTTACCAGTTGGTCTTTAAGCATAACGTTAAAAGTAGTTATTACGCGCATGCGTGCAAAGCTAGAAGTAAAATAGTTTATAATGCCGTAAATTCACGATTTAATACAACATTGATAATACCATAGCGTTGTTACGCGAACACATTTGTTAGTAAACAATAAGGACATACACATATTTCCGACCGAAAAATATTTCAATGCTGTGGTCGGTAGAACCGTAATTTGTCATAGTTAGGCGGTTTTAGTCAAATATTACAGTCATAGTGATTATTTGATTAAATAACTATTAACATAATAACTGGTCGTAATATATCGTCGACCGTAGGTTCAATTGAGGTAAGGGACAAAATACCCAAAAAAGTTAAGTATACAGTTTTGTTCAGAATTTTTCGCTCTATCGAATGGTGTATATGAAAAAATAATAGCTTAAGAAAAATGTCCCTTACCCTAATGATTTTTGGATCCAAATTTCGAATCAGCCCCATAATAACAATGTATCTGAAACACTATGCAATATAGGAACTTGAAATGATGTAATTATTGCCGCCAATCCACTTGAAATAAGGTAAGGGTCTTCCCAATCAACGAATTACCATTACATGGTTTATTTTTGAAGAAACAATAATAAAACTGGCCTTACACTAATGTCTTTGTTATCTAAAAAAATTAATATCATCCATACTTTAAATGGATTGCACGAGTTTTGACATAGTTGTCCCTTACCTCAATTTGCATTGTCATACTTTAAGCAGTGTCAACGTTACACCAATTTGAATCGAATTATATTTAGGTTCGGTGTCCGTTACACTAATTTGCTGATGAGAAGTATTGAATTTTTTATCCCTGTTACCTTTATTTACACACACTTCTAACTTCATAACACAAGATAGCACGTACTTGCACTATTACCATCCTTTTCTATCTCACAACGTCTTTCTTTGTGCGAAAGAGAGTATGATACCAATGCGAAAGCAGCGCGCGGGCATCAAAAAAGTCGCTATCAGTGCGAGTGCATCTGTCGTTTGGTCGGGATTGTGCACTGTTTTTGACAAAAACAGTGGTAAAAATGGAAAAACAAAACCATTCAAACCAATTGCTTCTCACTTCTCACTCTTCTCTTCTCACTCTGTTATTGAACGAGAATTGCGAAAATTGACTGGAGTTACACGCAATGGCCTAGTTACATGGAATGTGCTAGAAAGAATCCTCGTCCCTACGTCGTAACCGTTATGGAGCACAAGGATTTCATTGACTGGGACCCCGTTACAGAAAAACTGTTTCCAAAAAAGACGAAGGACTTGCAAGTTACGAAAATTAGAATAGCTACGTTAAAGAAAAAAGACCTTAAAACCATTTGGACTAAACACTCTATGAAGGAGGAAGCGGTTGTTTATGTCATCAAAATAAATGGGGAAATGGTAGCCAAAAAGATAGGGAGTAATCCAGAACGTAAAACGAAAAGTGGGAAGGGAAAAGGAAAAGGGACGGGAAAGGGTAAGGTTAAGAGTAAAACATCTGTTAGTGTGCCGTCACAACTAGCAGACTCGCCTGATATAACAGTGGACAATAATTGCATAGAACTAAGACCTTTGTATAACACCAGGCTACCAATATCGTTAGCAAAATACAAAGATTTAAAAAAATTGTGTGTGAATGCTATGCCCAGTAGATTTTTTTTTTTTTTTTCAAGATTATTTGAAGCTACCATATTGCGCTAAAGTGATTGACAATTTGAATCAAACGGACGAAGAAGATAATGTTGATGAAAAACACGTTTAATTCTGAAACATTTATTGATCTCAATTTTATTAATATTTTTTTAAATGATTATAATGATTAAACATTGATCTCATGTTGAAGGCTGATTAAGCGGTAAAGCGGTAGTAAGTAAAATTGATTTTTTTAATTTGATTAACAATGCCTTAGAGGCTCTATTAGGATTATTTGCAGCTACTTTTTTATTTGAATAAAAATTCAAAGTAATTATAGGTAAAATTGTTACCATTTCTTTTAATAATTTGATTACAATAAACATATTAAATGAAATATAAATTGTTTTATTAAATCTATACAAATTAGCTATTACAATGTACAAACATTTCATTTCATTGTACTATGTAAGCAACACACAGAAAACAGACACACGGTTCTAATACATTTTCATGTCTCTTAAATGATTTCTTGTAACAATAATAACGATTTCCAAATTTATGATATCCGTACGTCCAAAGTGTGTACTTCATTTTATGTCAAAAATCTCTTTACACTGTATTTTTTCCATAATTTTTTTCAACAAGTGCTTAACACTATTTTTTCATTAATAAATTGAATCCAACGCAGAGGTCAATTTAATGTAAGGGACGAGACTACAAGATACTTGGTCAGTAAGGGACATTACTAACAAAATACGTTGTTGTAAGGGACATCTATTTTCTTAAATAGCTAATTTATTTAAATAAATGTTACACGTGTAGATAGAGCACTAAAATACAAGATTATGTGTGAAATCAGACCCGAAAAAGGTTAATAAGAAAAAAAGTTATAGGCGATTTAGTCCGAAAAAAATCTTTGTCGGCCTCTCCTGAAAAATCGTATTTTGTCCCTTACCTCATTGAACCTACGGTCGACGATATTATAATAACTAAATTGTGTATACAATGTGATAAATTAATCACTTTCTCTGGATATTGTTCATAATAGCTTGTCTAAGGTAGCCAAAGTAATAAATACAGTCTTGTTCAATGACTTGCATAGCCAAGTAGTGGCATAGGGCACAGGGAGCTTTAGGGCACCCCGACACGGATAGGTTAGGTTCCTTTAAATCCTGCAGACAGAAATGGGGCTCCGTCGTCGAGGATAAGTTAGGTTAGAAAATAGAAATAAAACTGTAGGTTAAAATTAAGTATCGTTTGGCAGGAGGAGGGGGAAGGGAGGGGATGTGTCCCCTCTCCTGGCACCACTCCAAAGGTAACGCACCGTTTCTGAGAGTTGCTTAAAAAGGCGTAGTCGGGCTCAATGGTTTAAAAGAAAATAACCTCGAAGGGGATGGCGGGGTGTGAGTTCGCTCGTTCACTAGACCCCGCCATCCCCTTCTAACCTAACCTGTTCGAGTCGGAGTGCCCCAAGTCCCGAGCCCGCTTTTGCATCCTAAATTCTCATAGTAACAGTAGTAACATTGGCTCTCCACTCAGCCGTCCGATTGATAAAAACAGTCAATTCGCCATTGTTTTACTATTGTGTCTGCTAATTACGGCATATTAAAGGCTGCTTAATACTGTATCTAAGTCTTACAAGATATAATATAAAACAGCTAGATAATTTAATGAATTCTGTGTTAATTATTAGATACTTTTTCCAAATTGAGTACATATAAAAGGCTGGAAAGTATATATAATATCCGGATGTATTACTTTCGCTGTAAAATATTCACAAAAAGCACAACAAATGAGTACATAAACTCGCGTCAAAGGCCAAGCAATGGTGAAATTTGTCATTTCGAAGACCTCACGCTACACTAGCGCCTCTAGCGGCGAATTCAAACGCGATATTTAACGCCCTCATTCCACGCATTTTTGACGTTTTGTAATCGCTTTCGCCGCGCTATCGCTGACAGAATTACATTTGTCTAGAGCCTCTTGACAGGAAAAATAATACACGGACAGTTTTGGAAACCAAGTTACATCAACTGAAAATGGCAGCGTTTACAGATGATTCTCCAATTCTCACGACGCCCACACTTAGTCAAACGTGTATCCTAAGCTATCTAGGAGTCAGGAAATATTTTCTACGAGAGGATTTTTGACGTAAATTGACACAATGGTGGATATTCTGTCAGATATCTCCGCCGCCTTGACTGCATATTATTGTGATGAAACCTACGAGTAAGTAGCGAAGCTTTGGAGGCAAATATTTGTTGATTTTATGCTGCTGTGAGTGGTTCTAAAGACGGATCATTGTTAGATCTAGACCACTAAGTTGTAAGGATTTATTTTTTGACTTAGACTGGTTTCTATATAGCATTTTTTCATTGATACTGGTATTCTCGAGTTTGATCACAATCTCAACTGACGGAAAGCCATGATGTGGTCGCCGATGGAACACGCTTGCCTAGAAGAAGTTCGACATTGCCTGACTTTAATTAGCTCTTTGATACAATACAACCAACTTACTATACTCACATTTACCAAGCATCTTAAAAAAAAACATAGCAAAACCATAGTTAACCTATCCTCAAAACTTCATATCTTCAACACAAGTACAAAAGTGCCCTCAATGACATATGACGCAGCAAGTACTCGACGGCTCGGTAAGTATGTGAGGCACAAGAGATGGTTACCAGCCTTAGCGACCCGTTACTCGTGAGCAGCGGAACCGCCGCGCGTCATTAGAAACCCGCCTGAGTTGCGCTTGCGACACAATAGTCGCACAGCACAGATACGCATAGAGTACGGTTACTTATAATGACAGATGGGACACTCGTTTGGTTTATGCTCCAGTCCCTTTTTCTTCTGTTCAGATACTACTGGGCTTTCAACAAAGTGATATTCTGTCGGCGATAGCGGTTGTTGAAATGGCAAAATTTTTGGGATTGACCATTTGACACTGGTAGTGCATGTCAAACCCGGACATTTTTGACGTTTCCACGGCTATCGAATGTCAAGTTGTCTAGAGTGACATTGCTTAGAAGAAAGTAACTTAAAAAACAAACAACCATGAATTAGTCTCGATGAGTCTGGCTCCGATTCAGCAACGAAATTAATCAGAAAAGAACAGCGAAGGTATGAGAAATTTTCCAGATTTGGTGAAAGACTTCTCCGTGTATTCGTGGCGGCAAAAAGATATAGAGTGATAAAAGCCTCTAAAAGTGATGATGCCTAAGTATATCTGGCGTTACCTGCACGGTAAAAATTTAAACGAATTGTTCGGAATGTCATGAACTCGTGATCTTATTAATTAAGAAAGAAAAGAAAGAAAGAAAGAATAATATTTATTTAGCACTTAGGTACATGAAACACGCACGGTACATAGAAATAAAATTAAAAAAAAAAATGTAGGTATGCTAAGAACTAAATGTGTGTCTCACGGCTGCACTAAAAAGGTCCATTTCAGCGATATGTCAGACAGACTGATGCTGTCTGATAATCAAATTAAGAAAGTTTATTTTATTCTGATATATTGAAAAATGTTTCCGAATTGACAACTAATAACAAATAAAGTTACTCATTTAACATTCCATTAGAGTCCGAACACATAATTTATATACAAATTCCATTTCTAAATTCACAATTGAAAACTTTAACGTCCGATATAATTCATTATTATGCATGTTCAATGTTCATATTCCAGAGGGCTTTAAAATACCATTTAAATTAGTGAGTATTTTAGTTTCAAATAATAATTATAATAGCAGCGAAAACTGCACATAAATGTCGTTAACATTAACGTTTTAATGGAAATACGATTATGAAGCTAAATGTGAAATTTTAATACATTTTTTATTTGGCTTGTCTTTTATTGGATCTTGCTTACAGGGCTACGATATCGCTCAGCGACACCCAAGGCCCTTTAAAAAAGGGGAAAAAACATATTTTAAACTGGCTAACTATCGGTTAAAAAGCTTTTAGTCTTTTTCATTGTTTGCAGTCCTAAAGTCTGCTGAAATACAACTGCGATGACGAATACGCCTGCCGATGCCTTCTGCCAAAATAAGTGATTACGGCAAATTCCATTTTATCCTCTCATTGTAACGGTCTGGGGTTTTCCAAGTTGTGTAAAGGATGTTAGCCAGAGGCAACATTTTGAATTAAGTGCTTTCTATAATCTTAATTTGTATCTATTTAGGTTATAAAAAGATTTAGAGGATAATAGTGGTAGGAAAATATAGTTGTGGTAGGATGATTTAAAAGAGTGTCCGTGGAGTTTCTTGCACGTTCTTCTCCATAGAGATCTACGCTTTCGAACGTGCAAATAGATTCATGTTTTTGACGGACTGACTTTGACCATTCAAAAGTACCTGATAATGGTTTATTTGAAATAAATGCTTTGACTTTGACTTTTGACTTTGAGTTCCTTGGAACTTAGACAATGAAACAAAAAAAAATAATTTAAGAACCATTTTTTTTAATTATGATGGAGACTACGTACATTGTTTTAACTACTTGCGAAATTGTTCTGAGTTAAGTCTTGTATAAAAAGTATACAAAATACCCAAAAATATTCGGCCACGTCAAAGGCAAAATCAATGTCAGATATTTTCCAGAAATATGGTTTAATAAAGAGTTATTTAGCACAAATACCACCAGAATCCAAGGTATCACTTATAAAAGAAGATGCCTATCTTCGATATAAACTGGTCTATAGCCTCTGTCTCTAGAAAGGTCGGCACATTTTTTCACAAGTGACTATGGAGTGAAAGTCAGTGAACGGGCCTTTTTTGGCATTGCCAAATAACATGGTTTAGAATGGCGGCCTCTTAGCAACAGCCGGAGGTATGCTCCAACTGGGTTTCTTTTTTCCAGTATCTGATTACTATTTTTGATTTGAATGATTGTAATTATTGAAGTCTTCTAAATGGGCTTTGCTGTGTTTTGATTGATGTGCAAGGAGAGTGGTGACGTGTTTACAATAAATATTCAACCTACTAGGCCCAACAAGTCTAAGGAGTTAACCAACGACTCGAAAAGACGAAGTAGAACAATAAATATTGACGTTGATGGTTTAAAGAACATAGATTTATTAATAGTTGTAAACCTACGTCAGATTGATTCAGTTTAGTTTTAACAAACTTGAATGAATTAATTTTGAATGAAAAAATGTAGCCAGCACAAGTTAAGTCGCAAATTACACGAAATAATAATGTTGTACCATTACATATTAAGGTCGGCGCCAAAGCGTTCGTAATTTAGGTATTGCGTGTTCACTGACATTGTTCCAACGGTCGTGGACTCGTGGTTCGTACAAACCTTCCTATGTGCAGCTCACACGGCGTCGATGACATAGACAATCAATAGTTCGTGAAGTATTGATGGTGATGTTGGATCTCGCGGGTGCTACTGGCCTGCCGTGGCCACGAAAGAATTTCGCGGATCCTCCGTCCTATTTCTGCTTATTAAAAACAGGCGGTCATCTCGTTCTGACACGTTTCACCTCTAAAATGCTATTCGGCTCCAGACAGGGCCGAACTTGTTGGACAGGTTTCTAAAAATAGCGGAAATGGCCGATTTTTTGAGAATAGCCTATGGTCCACTGCGGCGTATCTAACTTAATTGTTTGACCGTGTGTTCGGTTCAGTTCGCAGTTTACTATATCATATTATACGGCCACACATGCTCGTTGCGTGCGATTTCTTCGGATATTGTTTTTTCAACGAATCCCTGTGTAGATAAGTTGCGTTGTTATTCAATTATTGTGTATATTATTGTGTTATTTTTTTGAAAATTTCCTGTTAGCAACAACTAATTAGATAAGAATAACGGTTTTTCTCGGCCAACCGATGTATGTTTGAATATGTATGTCATTCATTGAGGTAAAATTCTTGTATTTTACGGCGGTTTAGGGAACAATGATAGAAAATACTTGAGGTGAGGTGATGGTTGAATAAAAAGTGGTTTAAGTAGGTGTTACTTCTGAGAAGGTTTCCATTTAAATGTAGATCACTCAGTTGATTAAGTAATTGTACTGTTAATAGAATTACTAAGAAAAGGCAGAAAAAAGGAATGTGGAGTAATGGCATTTCACCTCAAGTAGAGACAAGGCATGATTGTCGGTGCGTTTACTGCCAACTTTATAGCCGTGCATGCGGCTTTGCAGTTGGAAATATACTAAGTATGCCATATTATTATGGCATTAAAAATATTTCATACGGTGTGTTTTAATTGGATTAGTACGAAGGCACGCATTCATGTGTAAATTGCCATTTTAATATTTTTACTAGAATATGTTTCATTGCTTTCTATCTAATTTGTACTTAGTTCATTTTTATTGTGTTCAATTATGTACTTCTATTTTATTTTATTTTTCCTTTAATAAAATAGCCAACAGCTAATCACACGTGGCTTTTAACATGCTCGCTCACGAGTCGTTTGCTAAATCCCATACAAATCACTTTTAAATAATAATTTCTCGAGAAAAGTCGGGCGAGAGAAGGCACAAATCGATCCATCGAACCTGCTGGTCGATTCTGTAAACATGTCGAAGTGAAGGCTTGGGTGAAGTGATCACGAGGTGAGCTGTCAATTCATATAATCATGATGGAATGACAGATCACTTTGTGATCACGTGACATCTTGATTAAATGGATTGACAGCTCACCTCGTGATCACTTCACCCAAGCCTTCACTTCAACATGCTTACAGAATCGACCGGCTGCTTCAACTTTTAGTTATGTATCTTAAAATTTAGCCTGATGAGTGACCTTTTATGAACATACATTTTGCTCCTTTAATAGTGGGTGAAGACTTGTGCTGAAGGCCTAGCACGAATGTTATGACGTACTTATAGTAACGTTACGGTATCCATAACATAAGTGAATTTAACCCCATACGTAGTATTTTGGTTTAATTTTATGGGACATACAAAATTTGTATCATACGAAAATATGAATATAGTATCCAACTCAAATAAATATTAAGTGCGAAACGAGTATTATGGTTATAGTAAAATGTTACGTTACGTTACTATACGTCAAAAACATTCGTACTAGACCCCCAGTTATCATCTGTCTTTTTCCAATAATTTTGGGGTCGGAAGGCACGTTAAGCCGTCGGTTCCGGCTGCCATTTGTATATGCCGGAAAATTGCAGACTCCGTAAAATAAATCTTTATTAGATTATAATTTCTCGATGTATTATGAAAAAACCGTTTTGCATAGAATAAATCCCATCCAATTTCAATAGTTTTCAATACGGATATATTGAAAACTTCTTCTTCTTATTGAAAAGACAATTTTACAATTTCACGCGTGGTTTTACAATCTCACTGCGTTTGCAATATTCCAGTGACATATACCTTTGACAGAATGTGTTACACCAGTATTGCCAATAAGTATCGTGTTACCCAGTTACTTCGTTGTTCGAGGCACTTTTTGAACGTCAAAGTTCTACATAAAGACAGTCCCCCTAAACGCCCGCCCGTCATCACTTCCTAGTGTTTTAACTGGGAAGAAGAAGTGCGCAACAAACTCCCCAGCAATACATCGGACTGTTAAGTTATAAAAACTTGAATTTATACAGCAGTATGCAAAGTTTACAAAACATGACACAGAAAATTATATGTCTAATATGTAAATCAAATTTTATTAAATTAATTGACACTTGTTAGCTAGCACACTCCATTATGCCATCAAAAACAAAACAAACTCAAGCATTAACAAGTAAATCAAACTAATAAAGCCTCCAGGCATAAATGGTGTGCCCATTTACACGTGCAATGGTATAATCTAACAACAGGATTGTGACTAGAACCACAAGTGATGAACTAGAGCCAACGTAGTTATTATGATAAACTTTAGGTTTATCGTTATGAATTAGATTTATGTAAATTAATGTATGACAACGACACTCAGCGCCTTCAGGAAGAACTATTTGTTAGAGAACAAACTCTAAATGATATTTTTAGTAAATATGAGGCTTCTCAACTAGATCTGAGTAAGTATTTGCTTAATATTAAACTGGGAACATGAAGAAGTTACCTACCAAGGAATGAAAGTGTGGGCGACAACAACTAAAGTTTAATTTAAGTAATATATTCGCGTGTATGTTGTATTTGCATGCTAAGATATTCTAAGACAGATTTATGTGGAAATAAGTCAAGCTCTGAATTTATGTCGTTTAGGTCTTCTCTTCAAAAAACTTGCTTTGGAAGTTTATTTTGTAACTTTGAACTGTTAAGTTGAGCGTTCTCATTTTTTTATCCTGCGGGAATCCGTAGGGTGCGAGACGCAAATGAACGGTCGATGTGGCGACACTTGACGAAGGCCTAAGTCCAGCAGTGGACGGCTTCCGGCTGAAATGATGTTGATGTTTTTTTGTTACTTAATATTTTTACCACATGTTTGGCAAACTTATGGATATACGATGAGAAATCTTAAAATGTTATTACAATTGTTGTAACAAAAGAAGCATGCATGGAAAAAATCGTCCATTACAAGAAGTCGGATCTTTTTCTCTTTTTTGTCACTCACATTTTTCTTCTTTTAACTAAAATGCATAGTGACATGGAACTTGAGATTGTGAATTTCAGTTGCAAGAAGCAATTTGTGATAAGTTTTCTTTATTTGTTTAAACATTGTATATATACAAGAGCATGCAAGATATTAATTACATCGCAGTCAGTTTAAGTCCAATCACGTTTAGCCGTAGGTATCGGCGTAAAAATATTTCCATAACATTGAAAAGAATAAGAAAAAAATAATAAATGAAATGTGACATCGTCTCAAATTAAAAAGCTGCTTGATCAACCACCAAGAATCTATACGTAGGTAGTAGATCACATAAAACATTCGTTAAAATGAGATGGCAATCATTTCTTTTTTAGCCTTTGATGTCTTTGAAGGTTGTCTTTTAATAAGCAAAAATGTAACTGTTTCAACGTTCATAAAATGAAGAGAAAAATTAAATTAACTCTGTAACTTCAGCTATCAAAGGAATAAACTTTATTTGCTTGCTTTGAGGCTACGGCCACCCGAGGGCGACACGGTTATGGAATCAACTTTGCGATATACTTCACAAATTCTGTAAAATCGCCTTTGAAATCAGGTAGGTAGGTACAGTCTTGATTAAGACAGACGTGACTTATGACGTTGCTCCTCAAGATATTTTCATTTCACAATAACTTCTATTTGCAACTGAAAAAAACTGTCTACTTTCTAGATACCTATCTGTGATAAGTAGTATAGCTAATCGTAGTATTAAAAAACGGGATGTTTTCAGCTAGCGCATCAGGGCTAGGAATGTCTTCAGCTAGCGGATAATGGCTGGGAATTTCTTCAGCTGGCGGATAAGGGCTAAGGGCGGCGGCGGTCTCATCCGAGGAGGTTAATATGCGGTCGGACTCATTCTCAGCGTGGCGGGAATCATTTATTCGAAGATACTTTCATTAACTTTCCCGGTGTACCTTAGCAAGAAACATATCATTATACAAATATTTAAAAAAAAAAAAAAAATATTTTTAGTGTAAGGTCTCAATCGACTCTCTATTTTAGATGCTCTGCTATTTGTGTGTGAATAAAATAAAATGAATAAAAACCGGCCATGTCTTTACTGCGTGTGGCCGGATACGCCGGCCACACGCAGTAAAGAGTTCCGTAGTTACTTGTCCCGTGGTGTCGGTCACGATTGGGACAGACGCGCCACACTATTCCCAACCTCTGCACCTCCTGAAAACCAAAATTAACAGTGGTGACCACTCAATGAAGTTCGACGAGCACCGGAGATACGATTCAAATGTCTTGAATCACGCAACGAAATCATAAAAGCACAATGGAGAAGTAAGAAATTATGTAATTTCTAAGACGTTTGATTTATCAATCCATACGTACATTTTTAATCTTCAGTTAATCCCTTATAATATTATTAATTCCTAATAATAATATTTTTTAATGAATCCTGATTATTTTATATATAATATTTAAACCATTTTAAAATTGAAATAATACTTTTAAATATTGACAAAGATACTTTCATAAACATATGTATATAATTATTTTAACATAATATTATCTAAAATCAATATTTTAAATAAATATTATATAAAATTAAATTATATAAAATCGCTTTGTTTTTTTTTTAGTAATTTGCCATCTTAATCTTAGAATTAGTATGTCAATCGCTTTTATTTGTAATCTTAAATTGTTGTTATAGTTATGTTATTGTAATATCCAGTCGGAGCATGTAGACTCATTAATGTGTAGGTTGTGGTTACCTGTAATTGAGTGTGCATCACACGATAACGTATAGTGTTTCAAGTTTGTATTTTGCAGAATATTTGTTGTAGTGTACAGACGCCAGCACATCAAGCTACAACAATATGTCAAATTTTTGTAATAAATTTTCAACTTTATCGCGAAAGCATTAGGTTCAAGGTTGATTGAGAAAAATTTACAGTTTCGTGTAGTTTGATGTGCTGGCATCTGTACTTACTCGTTGGTAATTCTTAAAGTAAGGACCGAATGTGGAATTTTGTTGAGTCTATGCGGCGAAGCGTTTATTTACCATTGTGGTACAGATGCTACGCTGCAGTTTCATAGTTTTAAGACCGCAGTGTAGAATATTTGAGATTGCAGTGCTAAAATTTTTTAATTAAGATGTACCTACCTAATTAAGTGGGTACATAAAATAGATTTTGTTTTTTTTTGTACGTTTTTAGGTTCCTTATATATCACCGGAAAATCGCAAATGCCGTAAGATTGTAAAATATCGCGTGAAATTGTAAACTATTTTTCCTAATAAGACACAGATAAATTGGAATCTATGGAATTTGGATGGAATTTACTGTACACAAAATTATTTTTTCATAATATATCGAAAAATTATAACAAAATATTACAATCTTACGGAGTCTACAATTTTCCGGTGACATATATTTTATAGGATTTCGTCTATTAGGATTCAAGTTCGAGACTAAAATAATATAATTGTTTATAAGTACATCATAAATACTTACACAACACTTTATTGTATAGTTACAGTGCACTCATAACGCGTATGTTTAATAATAACACATACCAACAATATTAAATTACTAGGTAGGCATAAAACTAGAAGACACGACATCAAACAAATTTTAAATGGTATATCAGACGCCGCGATGAATTAACACACATTGTTAAAATTATTCTCTGTCATTTTAATAAATTAGAGAGCATTTAAATTACATAGGCTTAAAATTCACAGCAAACAAAACCCATATTATTTCCAGCTGACAACGCAGTGTTTAATAAAGGCTTCGACGGTATCTAGTTGTTGTCATGTTAACTAATATGTTAATCAGCGGGCGTCCGCTTCCGGTCCGCTGGCTCGCTTCCACCCTAACTATACACCGACATAAAGTTAGACATCCCGGATTTAACTAGTTTTCTATCGCAGAGAGCCAATAGGAAGACCCGAGGTCTGATTGTATCTTAATTAGGTTGAGCATTAAACCTGATTAGGTACCCTTGTTTGATCGCCTTTGTCGTGGACTTTTGTAATGTCCTTTCTAAGCAGATTTTTGCACCTTGGAAGGACACGACCTGCCAACTTTAGTTGGCTCTTTAGCCCTCCTACTAATGTGATAAGCCTCCAGACGTAAACACATGTCTCATTATCAGACACATCCGTGAGATTAGTGACACGTATTCGACGAAAAGATACGAAACAACATTCGCATGTTGTCACAAAGCAGAGAAACGTTCAAGAGCTTTTAGAAGTTGGCAGGACTGTGATTTCCGAACTACATATGCGAGTACCTACTTAAGTATTTCTTAATAGCAGCCCGAGGGACAATTCCTTTATTTTTTAGTACCAAGCTATCAAATCACCTCTAATTACATTTTGACAAGTTAGTGGAATTTATTCTCGCGGAAATGATTTTACGATTAAATTTAAACGCTTTTAAAGTGCAAGAATTAGCCTTCTGGAGTCTGAAAGTCCCCATGGGCTTAAAAATAAGCCGTTAAAAAGAGAAAAGGTGGGTGGGGGGCATTCGGGAAATATGTTATACTTGGTATTATTTTTTTGTATTTAGAGCAAGCCAATTTGCTCATGACCTCGATCACGTCTACTCCTTACAGGAACAGACTTGTGGTTTTTGCAGATTCCGAAGCTGTCCAGGTGTGAAGTATCGCCTCATTCTAATTAGGATGTTCAGCTTCTTGACTCGATAGTTGAGCTGAAGTTGAGATTAGACGTCAGCTCCTTGCCCCAAAGCTCCAGGCGGTCGGTAACAGGTACAGACGTACCTCGGAAAGTAGGAGATAACTGAAACGGACTCCTTTTGAAGACATGCCTGCGTTGTCGAACGCTCAAATACTGTCGAGTATTTCAGATAATTTTCCAAAATGGCTGCCTGTTAGTATGAGCAGGATCGGGCCGCACTCACTAATGGCAATCAGTGCCGAAACGCGAGTTCAATTTATTGCAGCACTAGCAGGTCGCCGCGTCAATTTGATGACTTGATTGGCTCATGATTGAAAACAGCGGCCAGCCTAAATGTGCACTTCGTAACGTCGATATTTCGGCTGAGTGAATCATGTTCATGATTGAATTTTGGCTTTTATCAATTTAATCTCTTATCTTAATGCTATCCCTGTGTGCTGGGATTTTCCATCAGCAACGTTGACGGACTTCCTGAAATTCTGGTGTGCATTGGGCAACTTTGGTCTTTAATGTGTTTAAATATTAGATTTAAACTCATTAAGGACCAAAGTTTCTAAAACATCTCGTATGTAGGGAAATCTCTTGCAACATTTCTTACTTCTAGACCTAGTTGTTTAGTATTTATGTTGACTCTCAGTGAATTTAAGATTTTACTAAGTAGAATAGGCGTAATATTGCAGTCACCGTAGACAGATAAAACGCGTTAGGTAGGTCGCAATAAATTAGTCGCCATTATTAGGGTACTCCCAAGAAATCTAGACAGGGCAATTTATTGCGACCTAAGATGTTTTTAATGACTGGCCTACGAGGGAAGAAATAACAGACATGTTTAGACGTAGTAGTATCTAGTAGAAAACTGCTGTCTAGTAGAAAACTGCTTCTATAGCAGTTTTCTACTAGATGATGGTGACTGAAAGAAACATAAACACATTTGGATATGGTTGGATATTAGCTGATTTTTAGGGTTCCGTACCCAAAGGGTAAAACGGGACCCTATTACTAAGACTCCGCCGTCCGTCCGTCTGTCCGTCTGTCACCAAGCTGTATCTTATGAACCGTGATAGTTAGACAGTTGAAATTTTCACAGATGATGTATTTCTGTTGCCACCATAACACAAATACTAAAAAAAAACAGAATAAAATAAATATTCAAGGGGGTTCCCATACAACAAGCGTGATTTTTTTTGCCGTTTTTATAGAAAATGGTACGGAATCCTACGTGCGCGAGTCCGACTCGCACTTGGCCGGTTTTTTTTTTCGCTTTTAGCCACTATATCACCTGACTTGGTCTTAATTTCTATTATAACACGACATTACGCAATAAAGATAAGACACAACTTGCTTATCTCCCAGCAGAGTAAACCAAGAGACAGTAAACCTCGTTTGATATTCTATGACGTTAGCGTAAATTACTTGGTACGTGTGCAAACGTCAATTTGGAGTCGCACTACTGGGAGTACGATGTCGACGGGTTTACTACAGAACCCGTTCGATGGGGGTAGGGGGGGAGTTGACGGTTACCGCGGGAGCTTCATGCGCTGCGGTCGAAGGGTTAAAGCTAAGGTTGCATAGCAACACTGATTTTGAGACACTAGTCAACATTAGGACTTGGAGAAACTGACTAATTGACATTCTGTAAGTCAACATTAGCGCCTAGACAGTAAAGGCTTAAATTTCGACATGATAGGATTGAAAGCGCTGGCGAAATGTCATGTGTTTTAAACTTTGGACTATTTTGAAAGTATTTTTTTCTGGAGCTCATTATCTTCATGCAAGCTTATTAAATTGGCCTTCTTGAAGTCAGTTCAAGACGGCCAATTCCCGTACTTAAAAATCGTTTACGTCGCCATGACATCTCGTCGATAATAATCAATGTCAAAAACGTGTCCAAATGAATGGAAATAAGAGGAGTTTTTGACAGTTTGCAACTTGCAACTAAGCTGCAAACGTAAAAAGCTCTTTAAAAATACGGCAATTGCCTCTCTGAACACAAGTAATTTGTGAGTCAACATTAAATACAGATGGGACATAGCATGAAGGACGCATTGGTCTAGCAGTGGAAGTTTTTAATGATTATGATGACGTATGCAAATAAATTGAACTTGAACTTGATATGTTATTGTGTTGAAGCAGTGTTGACGTATGTGACACAAAACAAAATATTTTGTCAAATCAAAGAGACATTTCATTAGACTACGGAAAACAAGTACGAAATGTTGAAAATTGCCTGATATTCCAAATACAAATAAAGTAAAAAATCGCAACACCACTGCCACTTATTTAAACTCGATGAACAGCGACACACTGGGACACTCAGTTTCGACACTCGAAGAGTCGTCGAATAAAATACCATTTCGATGTCCGCTGGCGCCGAGGCACTTGACAGAAGCACTTTACGAACACTTCCGAATGTTCCCGAAGCCTTTTATGCAGTTTGATTGCGATGCAAACTCTTTTGGTCTTGTTACCTTTACACACGGCGAAGCGTTGAAGTAGAAGTGTTTTGTCGTCGGATTCAGCTTGACAAGACATTTTGTTTCGATAGTTGCTCGGATACAGACGCCATCGATTTTAGCCTTTATGCCAATGGAACTGTATATGAACTGTTTCATCGTCTTCAGATAAGATTCAGTTGAGTTGTGGGACTATTCTACTTAATTTAAAATGACTGTTCATTCAGTCACTGGCAAACAATTTACAGCCTAAATTGGTGGGTTTGATCGCTGAAAGCTGGGGAGAGTAAATCAATATCAACGGTGAGCACTGAGGAAGGATTTTTGGAAAATCTACTTCCGTTTCATCATTTTTGACAATGGGAAATCTGAACGGAAGTACACCCGATATGTCATTAAGAAATCTGTGAAAAACGCACTCAGAATCACAATACAACGTGTAACAGAATAAACTGAAAAACCAAAAAGAGTTCATTATATTCTTCATTGTGAACAACTTTTACTAAGTAGATATAGTGTATATATGTTTATGTGGATAACTCGAAAACATGTGCTGAACATCTGTTTTTTTTGTGGTTTCATGGTTTGGTAAAAGTTGTTTATAACGATGAGTAGGTACAATGACGCCTTTTCAGGTTTTACGTTTATTCTGTAACACATTGTATAATAACATCGGATAAGTTAGCAATTAAGGTCTTCTTCTTAATTTAATCTCATTGGACATTCGTACTGTTATTTTGCTACGCCAAAGTCACAGTTCCATTATTCCGACTGACTAGTGGCATTACACACTGGTACCACTTAACCTCCCGTCGAAATAATTAAAACCTATTCCGCAAATATCGCGAGGACAAGTATCAGATAGCAAACAGTACACTACTGTAAACTCCGCGATGGTTACTGATAGGATGGTAACTATACCTACCTGTATAAAGATAAATGCAGTTCGTTGGCAAGCCTGTCATTTGGACGGCTGGATTTATTTATTTTCTTTCATTTTTTTTTTTGTGATAGTTCGAGGGGTACGGACGGATGGACGGACAGCGGAAGCTTAAAAACAAAGTCCGGTCCCGAAACAAAATCTAAATAAAAAAAGCGGCAGACAAAATTGAAAATTCGGAAAATACCAGTACATCGCATATTGGAAAAAGACTATCGCACAGGTGCATACGCTACGCAATACCTGCAACGCCGCCACAAAATAAGGGCACTGCCAAATTTTAATTGAAACATGAACCATACGGTTGAGTAAACATATGTATGTACATGCAGAATGTCAGACGCCTATGTACCTACTAGGTACATGGTAAATGTGGACAAGCGATAATATAGTTAGCTGTGGTTTAGTTCGCTCGGCAAGCAATTTGGTTAGCGGTCAGTCGGAGAGGGATGAGGAAGCCTTGTTCAAACCGCGGCTGTGAGGGTTAAATTAACTGCCAAGTTTTAATTATTTATTCAATAAATACTTAACTAACTATATACACTAGAAATAAAAATAAAATCTCCTAACTAAATAAACCCTAAAATATGGCGTCAAAAAATTCATCCGCATCGCTGTCGACTGGAAGTGTACCCAAAAGACTGGCGGCATTGCCACGTTGTATGGCAATGCTTATTCTTTGACCAAGGTAAAAGCCAGCCCTTGGGTCACGTGAAGTGTCAACTAAGCGCCTTGAGAGATCTTTAAATAAGTTATGTGCACTCGGACCCCAAGACCCGAGAGTTTCAACCCCAAACGGCTCGAAAATATAACTACCAACAAGTTTATTATATTTCCGCCGCTTGAGGTTCTCTGCAGCCGCAGCGGCAGCGCCAGCACAGCACGAAGAGCTAGGAAGATGGGATGGCGCAAGAGTATCGACACAAGTAGCGTCCCACACTAATGGCCTACCCATCTTCCATGGAAATAACGACATGCAGTCCGGTCTCTTGCCACCGTCGCGTGCCAGGCCATTGGGTTCTAACACAGCCGGAACGCCGACGGTGACAAGAGCTAGTTTTAATAGTTTGTAGGAACAAACATTTTGCAGAGTAGAGCTATCGGTACATTGATATTAGAGCATTCATTTGCGGATCCAGGGGGGCTAAGGGGCTCAAGTCCCCCCACCCCAGAGAGCATTCTATAAAGCTGTTGTGATTATATATGTAGCTGCCTAATTCGTCTAGAGTTGCCTCCTTGGTTTACTGGTGGGACTTAATTATAACTGGCAAAAATGTAGATATACTGGGTGCACTTAGCCTGATGTAAAGATACAAGGCGGAGACAACGATACGAAAATATATGGAAACACTGGCAATACTAGTTCATACAAATATGTTGTCTTTTATCACAGATTTGATGTCCTTTCTGCTTGGAATATTTCGTCAGAATATTAGTCATTATCCTTGTCTAGTTTGAGTTTTTTGACGTTTTATGCAATTGGAAAGTTTATTTCTAATTTCGGAGACAAGATTAATGTAATAGTTTCAAATATTCGTATTGCCAGTGTTTTTATTTATTTTATTTTATAGAGTAAACTTCCTTTAAATGTCAAGCTTAAAAGAGACCGGGGAGAAAATTATTTCAGGGTTATTTAGGAATTTAGAACCCTACGTTTAAATTTTATAGATTTTCAGGCTAAAGTTGCATTTGACAAATTCCCAATATCAATTGTTTTATTCAGTAAGATGCGAATAAGGAATATTCATTTGTGAATGTGCACTACTCAAAAAAGAAAAATATTTTACCTAAAATGTATGAAATCTACAAGATTCTTAGGCCCACGATAACTTTATTTTGTCACAACTGCATTTGGTAGATCAACATTGTATCGTAAGTAGGTAGGGATAGGTAAATAAACACCGTGGCATTATTATGTACAGTGTAAATACAGAGAGCTGAGCTTGAAACCAATCAGTGCGGTATTGATTCAGGCTCCCTCGGGCTGCCACATAGTAATTAGCTGCATTATAGAGTACAACCAGGGGTGGTCGAGTCAAGGTAAACCAAGCCATGGTAGATTAACAGAAAATAAAAAAATAAACTTTATCAGGATATCGTACCTACTTTAGAAACTGTGGAGTCAGTATGTCTGTTTGTTGCCTCTTCATGACTGTTAAGGATACGGAACCCTATTACTAAACCCTCGCTGTCTGTCTGTCTGTCAGCGGGCTGTATCTCAAGAACCGTAATAAGTAGACAGTTGAAATTTTTATAGAGTAGGTATGTATTTCAATTGCCGATATAACAAAAAATAGTGAAATCAAAAATTAAAGGAGGCTTCCATACAAGAAACGTGTTTTTTGTGTTTCCTAGGTACCTATAATTTTTTACTTTTACTTCTCAGTATTTAAAGTACATTCATATTTTTTTACGTTTGCCGATAACTACTTACCTATGTTCATTTATTTTCTAAAACTCTCCTCAATTCTAATGAAGTTCCAAATAACTTCCTTAAAAAACTTTACAACTAGAAGAAAATGACAAAACGAGTCACTTAAGATAACTTATTATAACTATAAAACTGTTTATAAGTATTTAAATGTACTATTGAAGTTATGTGTCGCATGTGTCGTAGGCCCAGCCTTTTCCAATGGGTAAAACTGACTATTCGTAATTACTGTCAAAACCCGCAAACTCCTTGACGATGCTATTATTTAACTTTTATAACCATACGCGATGCATTTTTGCGTTAAATATGTAAACTTTCAGTCATGCATGTATTCTCCGTACCTACGTAAACAAAATCATGTTGTTGTTGATATTGAAAGGGCACGCCTCCTTGCGAGCACCAATGTCCCTTGCTCTAATAATGTTATGACGAAGTTTAATTAAATTTGACTCCACTTATAGGTACTCCGAGGCGTGGTTGCTGAAGAAAATCCTTCGCAAACTAACATCACTCGCGAAAATAATTTACTGGAAATAATCCGGCGAAAACATGTCATAGCTTCTTCATGTTTTTTTATCTCTGGTCCAGTAAGGTATGTGACTAAAAAAATCTAATTAGTCCGTCAGATAGATTTCCAAATAATATTGGACAAATATATTTTTTCTTTTGTCTCGTAAACAAAAATTGAAAACGAAACAGTGCGTTGAAAACTCGTGTGACGTCACTTACCAGTACACTTTTTACTGGAAAGTGGTTGATTCGTTTTATCTTCGTATTTTTACGTGATTTGATTAAATAAAAAATACGTATCCAATATTCGATAATCTAACTAACGGACTAAATAGAATCTAATGTTTTAACCCAGGAAACATCCCTATTTACGAAAACGATTCGGAAAGCAGAATCCATAATTCTACCGAACTTCATCATATTATACAATCACAATATTTTTTTTTGGCCAATTGAAACTCAGAGGTTAGTCTCTTTTAACCTCCATACAATTCGTTCTGATCTAATCATATGACAACCATGTAGGTTAATGCCTTAGTTGGGCTTTTGGGGAAAGCACCACACAGATTTGAGTGGACGTGTCCAGACAGTGTTAGCACTTATTAAGCTACCGTGTAGCTCAAATTCAATGTTACACCAGAGCCACCATTAATTACTAAAACCGATCAAATAAAATTATGTCCAGGCTAATAAAGAAAGAAACTATTACATAAGAAAGTACCTACAGCTGTGTCAATCAAATTACTTTCTAATAAGGCAGGTATGTATATTGAAAGTGTTGGCGTACCTCGCAGGCTAGATATGATGATTATGCACGGCTTTGCCAGTGACCAGTATATGCCGATTAGTTAGATTTGGTTCACGCTTATTGTTGATAACAATACTTATTATACTCTTTGCTCAATAATACTCATTTTCAGAGCTCACAAAGTAATGTTTCTTTCATGTTTTGTGAGAAAAATACCTGAGCATATATTTAGATCATCTTCATTCTATCTCTGATAAACCTTTGAATATTAAATATTCAAAACCAAACAGTCCCCATTTGCAAAAAGAAAAGCTAAATACAGACAGACGTCCGAAGTCTACCGGAATAGCGATTCAAAGAGATTCAATTACTCAATAGCTGCCATAAGCCACCATAACGGAAGCCGGGGGAAAAAGTCCTGATATGTGTAACTGAGGGTATTCAGAAAAGGACAAAATGGAAATCCTTAAAGGATATGTTGCTACCAAAGGATAAACTTTTACTTTGTTTTGAGTGCGCTGCAAAGAGAGTTAATTAATCAAACGCAAACATACGCGTAGCTCTGAGACATAAATGTGAATAGATATATGTCTACGTGAATGTTCACGTAGACATGTGTGTGGGAAACGTGTCCTGAGCTTATTGACTCTTCATCAAAATTGAAGCGTATTTTTACGAACACAGTTTGTCGTTAAAATATTCGTATTTTCGCCATGGTCTTCAATTGCCAAAATACTGTTGTAATCTGAAAGTTGGCATCTAACATTATGAAATTAAATCAGTATACGTTAAATCTCACAGTTATTTTTATTCGTAGGGCTTTTTATCATATGAAACTGCCTGTCAGCCAACGGCCGTCTTTCTTCTTATTCTTTATTGCACAGCTTATGTATGTCACCGGAAAATTGCAAACGCCGTAAGATTGAAAATATCGCGTGAACATTTTTTTCTAAATAAGATACGGGTATATATTGGAAACTATTGAATTTGGATGGGTGATGATTTATTGTAAAAAAAAAAGTTTTCTTCATAATATTTCGAAAAATTATAATCTAATAAAGATTTATTACAGTCCTACGGAGTCTGGGATTTTCCGGTGACATGTATAAAGGTGAGCTTAACCTAGAATAGGATGGGTTTTGTCTTTCCTCTAATTCGGTACCTATTATTATTTTCGCTTCCGAATTCGAATGAATGTTCAAATCCATCCAAAACAATTTGTGTCAGCCGAAATGCTGAAAGGTTTCATTCAGCAGCCAACCTTCAGGGCTCCTACAAACAATAAAGAATACAATTCACTTCATAAGAGAAAGACAAGTTATTTTTAAATACTAAATACGTTGACATAAGCACTATAGGTACAATATGCACTTCTTATCAATTCCAATTGGAGTTAAAAGGAAAATCTCACATGGAAAAGCGTTCCAAGTAAATCGCTTGCCTATATCCTAATTATTAATTGATCGACGTCGACGTCGCGTCGCCTTGTCGCGTCTCCCTGGCGTCGGACGGTGACGTCACGGCGGAAGCTCGGCATTGTTGCCTACTAAGACAAACACGAGCTGTTTGTTGCCATGGATTAGAGGAGGCTTGCCCTCATTGGCAACACTTTGTGTGTTCGTGGAGAAATGTTTTGGGGTTTTTGTTCTATATTTATTTTTTCACGTCATGCCGTAAAAAGATCAAGGTGTATTTGAGAGTTCGCTTTTAAAAACCGGGTAAGTACGAGTCGGACTCTCACACGAAGGGTTCCATACAATAAAACGAAAAACACACGTTTCTTGTATGGGAGCCCCCTTGTTTTTTTTTTTATTATTATTATTTGTTGTTATAGCGGCAACAGAAATATACACTCTGTATAAATGTCAACTGTCTACCTATTACGGTTCTGGAGATACAGCCCGCTGACAGGCAGTCGGACGGAAGGATAGTGGAGGCTTAGTATGAGGGTTCCGTTGGTTACCCTGGTAAAATAGCCATTGATTTGGTTTATATATTGAATAAATACATAGTTAAACCTAAGTATTTCAATGATTAACTTTTAGGAACACAGGCCTTAAACAAAATTATCTCAGCTCAAAGACGCAAATGCAACTTCAACCACCATAGGGCTCACGAAATACATTTAAAACGATACAATGTTTTACAATGATACTCAATTTATGCCCATCGACGAACTAAACTGCCAGTCACCAGTCGAATCTTGAAATTTAATTAAATTCAACCGAAATAGTTTTCTATCTGCGTCGCAATTCCCGAAAAAAAAAATTGTTGCGGTACGCGGGTGCAGTCAGGGATAAAAATATATTAACGGTGTGAAATTCAAGAACGATTTTCTCTTGAAGAAGTGAAGTGAAGTGAAGAATTACAATTATTCTAAGGTAATTTGACCAACTCCAACCATTACCACTCTGACTTTAATAAAGGCATAATCAAGACCTCTTTGAATACTGTAGTTTTAAATGCGTCGCATATACTACTACTGTATCTATATACACAACAAATGAATAGTACAACTATTTATAATGATAATGAACAATTACGCTACAGCCTAGACAAGTAAACTAGCTAAGTATCTTGTCGGAGACCGGTCATAGAGATTCCGAACCGTTTTGTATCACATTATTTTTTAACATGCAAACAGTCAACTAGATACTGTCCAATGACTCCATTTTCGAGTGTGCTGTCCATATTTTTGCTCGATACTGTACAGCATACCGCACAAACTACGATAAAATGGCGCTTTCAATGTCGATGTCAAATTATTTCAGGTGGTACGTTCGAATTGTTGCCGATTCAGCACGGCTCGACTAGCGCTAGTACTACTGTCAGCCGAACTACCGTCTTAATAAACTTTGTAATTACATATAAAATTAAGTGATTACGTACACTACGCAATCGAGCAGATCATAAAATTACTATTCATTAATGCGTTGATTCGATAGTGGCGTTACACGCTTCGAGCGAGCATTTTTTAAGTTGGTCTTTTTAAATTGGTTTAATATTTTGTGGCCTACACTGTGGTGAGTTCACGTGGGTTTTATAATCCATCTCATCATTTTATATTTATATTTATTTATTTATAAGGTTCACCCACAGCACATATATGGACATAGATACATTGAGTCTTATGGTAATATTCTAATATATATGCCAATTACGGGCAAACACAACATTGACAAAAACACGCCAGATTATTTATACACTACTACAAAGAGTCACGACATAAAAACAATAACATACAATAAAACGGAGAACATAACAGTAGTAGACAAAGGAAAACAGATAAAACGAAGTTAACTTTTTGGACAACTGACTTGATCAGGAGACTTGATAGCATGTAGGGAAGCCAGGATTCTCGATTTAAATTTCGCCTTAGAGTCACCAAATATATCCGTCTCAGGAATGGACTTAATAAGTGAATTCAGGTTGTCACACATCTTCGCTAGTGGGGAATTGCGACCTATGTTGGTACGGGTAGAAGGGCGATGGAGCAATCTGGTAAGGGGATACCGTGGAATGTTGTGCGGAACACTCAAATAAATGCGCGATAGTAATTCACAACAATCAATATGGCCGTTGACTAACTTGTAGAGGAACAAAAGGCTATGCATAACTCTTCGTTGATATAGTGAAGTTATATTGAAGAATGTCAGACGTTGTTGGTATGGGCACCTATGAGATATGCCGGGGGCCATAAAAGCAAGGTGTTTGGTGAAAGCCCGCTGTATGGTCTCTAGACGCTGGGAATGTATAGCATAAAATGGGTTCCAAACAACGCTGGCGTATTCCAACTTGCTGCGCACTAGCGCATTATACAGAACGATTTTAGATTTTACAGATCTAAATCCTTGAGTATTCCTTTTTAGAAAACCTAGTAGCTGGGCAGACTTTTTAACACAACTATCTATATGTTGCCTAAAAGTTAATCCCTCATCCATTATCACTCCGAGGTCCCGGATTTCACTGACCCTGGTAAGTGTTACGTTATTAATTTTGTAAGATGTTACGCTAGCTTTTTTCTTTCTTGAAAATTTTATATGAAAGCATTTTTTAGCGTTCAAGGTCATGCCATTTCTATTGCACCAATCTACTATTTGATCTAAGTCATGTTGCATCGCCACAGAGTCATTTGGTGACATGATTGGCATGTAGATCTTAAGGTCATCGGCAAACATTAAGAATTTGCAGGTTTTGATAACCTGCCCCAAGTCATTTATGAATAGCAAAAATAAGACTGGTGCTAAATGGGATCCCTGCGGAACACCCGAGATGGATACATATGGCTTTGACACGTAACCATTCAAGACAACGTTCTGTGTCCTCTGTTCCAGATACGATGCAAACCACCTCAGCAGCGATCCATGTACGCCATTAGCTGCTAATTTTGACAAAAGTAGTGAGTGACTAACTTTATCAAAAGCACTGCTGAAGTCCGTGTATACCGCATCCACCTCCAGTCTTTGGTCTAGAGAATCGGATATATCGGCCACAAACTGGATCAGGTTACTTTCCACTGAACGACCCGCCAGAAAACCATGCTGACCAGATGAAACATTAGAATTAAGGTGTTGCGTGATTATTGGACAAATAAGGGACTCAAATACTTTCGAGAAACATGATAATATTGAAATCGGACGATAGTTTTTAACATCCACGGGATCCTCCTTTTTATATATAGGTACAACTTTTGCTTGTTTCCACACATCAGGAAAAATTCCCTCGGCCAATGAACGATTAAAGATAGTGCATAGCGGATATGCCAGTGCATTACAGCAGCGCTTTATAAAGACAGGTGGGATGGAATCAGGACCGGGTCCCTTTAGAGAGTCTAATTTCTTTAATTTGTTGTGAACTTCTCTCTCTGTAAGGCTTATTTTATGGAGTACTTTTTGTACAGTATGGGACACATCAGTTGTCCCTACGTTATTCACGCTAAACACTGACGAAAATTGTTGGGCAAACAAGTTCGAAATTTCGGGTCCAGTATCAGCAACCGACCCATCTAATTGCATACTGGATGGAAACCTAGATTGCCCTTGGCGTTTGTCTTTTATGTAACGCCAAAAAGCCTTAGGGTTTTTTACTATGTCGGATTCTATTCTTTGTTTATATGAATTGTAACACGATCTTATAAGTTTATGGCATTGGTCACGCAACCACTCAAACTCCACAATATCACGTGGATTTTCATATTTGCGACATTTTAGTCTCACTTTTTGTTTTTGATGAAGCAGTTTTATTAACCGATATGAGAACCAGGTTGGATATTTCTGCTTCTTGCAGTTATATTTCGGTACCAACATGGCAACAACATTCTGAAGAGAAGTGTGAAATTGAGAGACCATATCATTTTTCAAAATTTTCATAATTCATCTTTTCTTCATCTTTCAACATTAACTTGTTCAAACATTAATTATAAGTATTCAGTCGTTCGCATAAGTATTTTCTTTCCAAACAACTCAGCAGCGGAAAACAGTCATAGGAAAAATATTCAAAAACTAATCAACAGATCAGTAATTGCGATCCCAGCGACATGGATTCGCTTTAATCCATGTGATTGATGTCCTTTCTTTAATGGATGCTACTGCAACGTAATATCTGCGGCTTTCTGACTGACTGTTACACTTGTCCCCCAATGTGCTAAAAGCTGTGGCTACAACAAAGTGGTCTCATGAATCATCGATAGTGTTTATAAAGTCGACCGTCCACTGTCCAGTGCTGCGTGGGATATCACGGAGAATTTGCCACGTTAGCTGCGCGGTTCATTTGTTTGTAAGCCAATCACACATTCTTGAAGGCCTATCAGATGCGAATGCGAACGTAGCTTAAAAATGAGAAGAATTGGCCCTCCGGTGGCCGAAGATCCCACCTACGTTTTCACACAAAGAATAGCTAACTTTACAGCTTAGCCTTGAGTTTCGGAGGAGCAACTCCTTAACAGTCAGTCAGGCCACTCAAATATTGTAGCTATTTTGATATTGGGGCGACATTAATGCAACAGTGTACTCTATCGTTGTGACAGGCTGCCACTTCTACTTCCAAATCTATTAGTAACTATTTGCATTATCGACAAGAATTATACAAAGCTGAGAACTGACTGTTCGACTGTGTTTGCTTGAATATTTCACCTAAACTTCAAGCCTGTATTTAAATAACGAAGTGCAAAGGTGTAGGGTAAATGTGAGTGTACTCACATTTTTCCTACTGTGTTTAAGTCCTTTGTAATAGAGGGTGAAGCTACTGTAATCAAAAGTTCATTGATCCAGTCTTTTGCCGAAAAAAACCACTAGGAAACCCAATAACACCTTGCAAGACCAGGAAATCGAACCTCATGCTGAGCGTTTGCGACCAATATAGCAACGAGAGAATATTTAAATAATAGTTTAACGTCGAACAATGACACACTAGTTGCGAAACTGTAAATAAGAGCAACGCCTGTTTCTCCACCGATCATAAATACAGATATGCATGCATGAGATGTAGACTTTCAAAATAGATTATGGTAACATATTTTCAAAATTGAATAAAAGAAATAGGATTCGTGTCGGCCGTTGACGTCCGATAGGTCGATATGAGCTCGTTCCTACTAACGCTGTCAATCTGTTATTCAGATCGGTAACAACCACGATTCACTGTAATTCACTCTATTTGCATGCTGCTCGTAGCCTAGGTAATATTTGATGCATGTCAAAGGTACTTTCAATATGATCATTGATATATTTTGTACGATTCTGTAAGCGTTTTATGTATTAAAATGCTTATCTTTCCGTTTAAAAATAGATTGCAACCCTAATAACAAGGGAAAAAGGGGAAACATATTTATTGAAATATCCCTTTAAGTGCTGAGGAGTCAAACCGTGGAGGCCGCCGCCGGAGCCGCTTCTGAAGGAGGTCACAGCTGCCATACACTGAGATATTTGGTAGAAAGATGAATTCGAATCGGGGGTGTCGTGGGGGAGGAAGGTCCAAGGAAGGAGAGGTCATCCGCAGGCGCTGGATTTTTCTCTCCAGAGCTGAGTAAATAGTATCTGGAGAGTAAGATGCCAGCACATTACTACTAAATAACAGCCTGGCCGCTCCTCTAAGTCACCTTTACTGCATTTGGATTCCACATGTGAACACACGCCTTTCTGAGGAACCTTATTAAAAGCTTAAAAAAATTTTGGATCCAAAATATAGGTCGAATTGGTTAATTATCATTAATTTGGGTCGTAATGTATTAGGTAATCTAAATAAGTCAATGGTTAGACAACGAATAAGCAAACATATTTAAAATCATCCCAAGCATTAAATGCCGCAGACTCCAAAATGACGTATTACAGTCTTCCGATTTATGAAATATGAAGCTGCCTCGACGTGGTCATTAATCTCGTCTGGGCCAGTGTTCAAAAGGATTATTCGCATATCAAGTGAGCCTGCAGACAGGATTAGAGAACTGCCAAAGTTACGATTGCTAATTCGGAATCTATATATAATAATAAAGCTGAAGAGTTTGTTTGTTTGAACGCGCTAATCTCTGGAACTATCAGTCGGATTTGGAAAATTATTTTTGTATATGCTATCATATACAAAATAAATTTTCCTTTAGCATTTCTCATGAATGTGGCTATTCACATTCGTGAGGAATGCTAAATGCCATACGAAAACAGGAAATGCCTACGGGAACGGGAAAAAACGTGATATGCACGTACGAAGTCGCGGGCAAAAGCTAGTATTATTATAGTTTCAGATTTCTGCAGCATCCAAATGTTAATGTCCTCTACCATGAATTAAAAAAATGTAAACTTAAAGATCAATTATCCGTATTTTTGAGAAATAAGGATATGTTTTTTATTTGGCAGAAAGCTGTTCAAATGTTTCATGACTAATTGGAAATGTCAATTAGATACTCCGACATGCAAACTCTGTCTCAACTAATAGAAACTTGGAATTGAATGTAAAATTAAAGTACAATAAACTGTGTTTTTGGGAAATGATATTTATTTATTTATATTGAGGCAGAAAACTGTTCAAATGCTTCGAGACTAATTGGACATACCACTTGTATACTCCGACACGCAGACTCTGTCTAAACTTCTACAAACTTGGAATTGGAAGCATGAGAGCCGCCATTATGAAGTGAAGTGTTTTGGCGGCTGACGGTTATACGATTTATGCGATGTTTCTTTCTCTGGCATGTCAAGTGGTGGGCAGTGGCCGGAGTATTCCAGTGTTCGTTTTCACTTTATGCCTAATGAAAACAATGATTTAAAAGGAATAATTTTTAGCCATCAATATTAACGACGAAGAAATTGTTATGTATCAATAGTACCGGTAACGTCGATCTAGTGAGTAGATCGCTAGTAGAATTCATAAGATTTTGACAAAGGATAAGCTTTGCGCTGAAATTTGTGAGCATCGTTTTGGACCACTATCGAACATCAGGAATTAATGATCTCAGTTTTTGATGATAACGTTGCTGTTTGATATGGATCATGGATGGACTTTTGATGATCACAAAACAAATTATGCTGAATGTTATGTCCTTCTAGGTCCAGTTTCTGAAACAAAGTTTATCACAAAATCCTCGACAAACACTTTTACAACAGCCAATCGCAGTATTTGACTTGCGTTTACATTGTGCCTTGTCAAATGCGTAATTTCTTTACAGAACCGGTGGCAAAACCCAAAGGGTGTTACCAAACCAATCGATCGATCGATAGTACACTGGATAAGTCGACGTCGATCGATAGCTTCTACTACACCAATCCTAGCCTATTTCATTTAACTCCTCATGAGAACATTTTGTCACGTGAGCTGTTGTTACATTTTAATTTTACCCTTTTACATAAATCTGCTGTGGGGCAACTTTAAACTGTCAAGCAAAGGTTTTCGTGATTCTGGGCTGGATTCAGAATTTAAAGTTTATTTCATTTATTTAGTATAAGTACCTGGATGACCGAGCTTTCCTCGGTTTTTTTTTTTGTATCCGTTTTCTAAAAATGAAACCTAGCTAGATCGATTTATCGCCCCGGAAACCTCCTGCATACTAAATTTCATGAAAATCGTTGGAGCCGTTTCCGAGATTCAGATTATATATATACACATATATATATACAAGAATTTCTCGTTTAAAGCCATTAGATAGATTAGATAAAGCGGTATGTTGTCCCTTCAGATTTATCAAATTATGAGTTTCCGGAAAAGCTTTTCTATAAAAATTAACTGTTAACAAAACTGATAGTTTTCCAGGAATGACGTTCAAAATTTTCCTTGCTGAGCTAGCTCTAACTTTAACAAACATTCACTAAATAATTCAACTAGTGCTAAATACGAGTAGTTTCCAAAATATTTGGACATGTTGAACGCTTTGCTAACCTGGCGGCCACAACACCGTTTTAGTAGGTAAAGGCAAAGGAAACCAAAATGTTTGTTGCACATTTATGCAAACAAAATGTAGAAGACCGCACTTGTTTGTTCTAACCAGGGCGAATATTTGGAGTAGCTAATTTAATTGCTGTGTAATGTTATGTTTCCAAAAGTTTCGTTTTATTTGCCTCTCATATTTTGTGGTGCAGTGTAATTTGTTATTTATTTTGAATGCTTTTTCGAACCAGTTATTTCCAAATACAGAAAATTCTGTGCCATGCTGCTATTGTGACACGCTCCGAGATAATGACGATTACGACTCTTTAATAAATTCTCCAGAATTCCAAATCCAGAAAATCTTGGAACCCCTGAAAAAAAAATATATACATATATATGACCTTGCCTTCTGAAACCGCAAAAGTTAAAATTCCGATAGCTGGCATATCAAGCAGGAGACAGTATTATATAGTATTTGCCAGCGTTCCTGCCCATTCAACCCTAGACTGCAGTACATTCAAGTGAGCATTCTGCAAGCTCTGCATACCGCCCGGGCCACATAGCCGACTAACTCGACCGCATACCGGCCACATACCACCCGCTTGTCTGGAATTTCACGCATTCCGGTAGGTATCGAAGGGTAGTTACTCGATCTTATTGGGAAACGCCACCTAACTCACGTCACGAGTTATATTGGAAAAGTGCGACCTAAAAAAAGGGTCTTAACAGTTTTGAGAAATTTTCTGGAACTGTCGAGTAAAAGTACCTGACAGGTAAGTGATTGACAGTGACTAGCTTTTGCCCGCAACTTCGTACGCGTATATCCCGTTTTTTCCCGTTCCCGTAAGAATTTCCCGTTCCCGTTTGGCCTATAGCATTCATCATAAATGTGGCTGGTAGTTCCAGAGATTAGCGCGTTCAAACAAACAAACAAACTTTTCAGCTTTAATATTAGTATATATTATTAGTAGATATAGATATAAACAAATACTAATATTACTTAGCTATAAATAGGTATTATTTTTGTTTTACTTTACTGTCAGAAAGCTGCACTACAAGCTACAGTTGGACTACGACTGACTAATAATATGTACGTCGAGGTAATTATTGAAATCAGTGCGATTGTGATACACATCTAAACACTTAGGTACTTATACAATATAAAAAAAAATACAAGAGTCATATCCTAAAATATCACTGCCTCTCTTAATTGAAAGCAAGGCAACCAAAACCTCTTTACCACAAAAAATAAAAGCACGCACTTCCCTGTATCTAAGTACATTGCTCTGCTGAAAACTGAAGAAACGCAGCGAAAATTCAGGACAAACAAACAGGCACTGAAAAATAGATGAAGCTACACCTAATACGGCAAGCGGGACTCATATATAATTCATAGTATTTCTGCTTACATGTACCGTAAGTGATAAAAATCTTATCGAAGGATTATGACGCGTGACGAAAAAAACTATGTTAATTCGATACTTCACGAGACAAACACTCGTTTTGTGGCAATTAAATACTTTTTCTTTATTTTCTTCTTCAATATTAATGGTGACACAAACTATGAACCAAGTCTTGTAACAGTTCACGTTGTATATGGGACCATGATAAGACGTAAACGGCTTCAGTGGCCTCAGCTAGTAGTTTTTAGCTAGTACTTTATAAATATCATGATACGTATAAATGGCGCTCGCATTATAACGACGATCGCAAAAATCTGAAAAATTTAAATAAGGTTAAATAAATTCCATTTTGTCGTCTACTGCGGCACTGAATTTTATTTCTATTAACTGCTTTCCTACACAAACACAAACAGGCGCGCACTTATCATAACCTCGCTGTTATTCTTTCAAGATAAAGTATAGTGTTAGTAACAGTGATAAGGAACGTAAAACGGTATCAGTTTTTACGATTACTATTAGCAATTTCATCATACAACTATTTTAGGAGAACAGTATAACGTAGATATACATCGATGTCTGGCCCAGACATTCTACTGTTTAAACGGTAATCGAATAGTTTTTTAAAAATGGTCATATCCCCGGAGGGAACGCAGCAGTCGACACAATAAGAACAGAACTATGTACATACACGCGGATGGGTTCGGACACAGTGGCACCACACATGTGTTGCCACTGAGTTCTGTGCCAGGCACAGAAGCAATTTTCCATGACTCAGCAGACACTGTGTCGCTTGGTGAAAAGCAATAGCATGGTCGAGCTGGAAAATTCCTTTTGAGTTCTATGTCCCTCCCATCCGCAACGAGGGCCACGTTTTCATTTAAATTCGATGAAATTCATCATGAATAATGTTTGAATTCAATTTACCTAAAAAATCCGCAAACTATACCTACCTTCCACTGGATCTGAAATGTACTGTGTTCTCAATTACCATATTCAAAGATGATGCAGATACTCGGCTTCTCTCTACTTTATATGATTGTTTTCGAAACGAGTAGGTATATTTAGAAAGGAATTTACAAGTGCCTCGTTGTATGTAGTTAGGTAGGTACTCAAAGTTAACATGGTTCTAAAACTCATGATAAAACTCGAACTTTTTTTTTAAGTTAAAGAACTGGTTAATACATTTTTATACTAATGTAATCGTAAGAATGGCAGAATTTAAAACGAGGTACATTAATGTACTTAATAGCAGCAGCCTTCAGCACAAATTAGTTGATACCACAGATAGACAACCCATTTAGAAATAACAGTTCTAAGTGCTGAAATTCTCCAAAATTTGGATAAGGACTTGATAAAAGTTGAGCAGCAGACGCATCTGGCCTTTTGTCGATAATTCTTACAAAATGAAGACGACACCCACGATGGTGACGTTCGAACAGACATTCAATAAGTAAATAACATCCATAAAAAATGTAGGTATTTAAGGACATGGTGTAAATGATAAAATTTTTACATACTTTACTGCCCACTTTTTCGGACACACAATTGTTAAATATGTGGCATTTCTAGCGTCTTCTCAAAAGCTGAATTTTATACGATAAGTTCCTATTTAGGGTACAAAGGTCAACGGGACCCTATTACTTAGCCTCCGCTGTCTTTCTGTTAGCGGGCTGTATCTCATGAACCGCAATAGGTAGACAATTGGAATTTTACCAGAGTGTGTATTTCTGTTATCGCTTTAATAACAAATAATTAAAATACGTGTTTATTAACGTGTTTTTTTGGCGTTTTTATGTAATGGCAACAATATTCGCTAAAAATATGTACATATTTAAAATAATACTTACTTAAAATTAAAAGTGTTTTTATGGAGTTTTTTTCTCGTTTTTAACGGCATAATAGTAGATTATAATAATGGCAATGGTACGGAACCCTTCACGCGCGGATTCGACTCACACTTGGCCGGTTTTGTGATTGTATGTTGTTGTTTTTGCTTGTACATCCTATGAATTATGTTACCTACATCGAGTAATTTCTGAATGCAATTTACTTTACAATAGCCAATGTGATAAACCACTAGATAGACATCGTGTTGTCATCCGTGGAATATCGATCGTGGTCATCAAATATTCATATACAAGGAATCAATTACCTTGGAACAACTGGCCCTCATTATCAAAGAAAACCTTCGTCGAACGCATCAACAATTCATCAATAAATTGTTGACAAGCAAGGGACTTTTTTTCTGGGTTGACGCTAAACACTCTTTTCAGAGCACCAGCACTGCACCAGAGGATGGGCAGCAGCATTCTCTGTGCATTGGAACAGCTACACTGCGATCGCCAACCCGCCTGCCAAGCGTGGCGATTATGGCAGCCCCCTTTGGGGGAAGCCTAGTGGACGTGTTTCCGCTGATATGATGACACTTTTCAGACCTACCACTGTCAAGTGTCAACAGAGACAAGCGGTTTAGAAAAAAAGTAAGAGAGAACATTTACTTAACGACAGTCCAAATCCTTTACTTCAAATAGACCATTTACAGGCACTTTTGAATTGTCAAGGTCTGTCAGTCAAATAGATGAAGCTAGTTCTGCGCTAGCGACAAGAGCAGCAAGTTGTTCTGCAGCAGAACACACTCACCGACCCTATCTCCAGCGCGGCAGTTGCACATTCGAAAGAGATAGAATAGATCCTAATGAAAAAAACGTGCAGGTAACTCCATTTTTAAATGAGTCCATCACATAAGATACACACACATAAAATAAACGAAAATAAAACTGACAAATAACATAAAACATAGTGTTTTCCTTGATTAAATATCAGCTATCTTTAATAAATATGACGTCTTCATTTTTGTTTCCCATAAAATTATTCATCGGAAATGTCAATCAATTGAATGCTAACTCCAGATTGCTCCTTGCTTGTTAGTCGAGTGTCTGAAGTAGGTAACTGTTCGTTACAATGACGGACGGAGCATTTGCTGCAAATTGGAAGATTACTCGAGGCGATAATGGCTAATATGCGCAGTAGGATGCAGATCTGTGAGAACTTTAAGATTCATAACAGCGTGGTGAATCAATATGCCAATGCACGGTTTGAACATTTTTTTTGCTTATTCTGACATATTTCTAAGCAAAGAGCACAGTGAATGTAGGTATGAGCACTGACAGTGGCTCGAACCATACAAAGACTTTTTGAATGAATAAAAAGAGGACACTTAATAGGACCACACCTGTGACTGTGTGTGCGTCTGTGAAAGCCATTATGTTACGAATCTACTAAACTGATCTAGTTATTATGTAGTTCACATATGAACCTCTATGAGCATGTCACTGAAATAAAAATAGTGTGAATGTGAAGCCATTATTGGTGAACAAACACAACTGTACCGAGAGAAATATCAAAAGATGAGCTTATTGTGAAATAAGTATATTTGTTTCACAATTTAAAAAAAAAGGGTTTTTGTGATGAGCCAGCTCTTGACCTTGATGGAATGATGGACAACAACGACAATCTTTTCTTTCTTTCTTCTTTCTTTCCTGTGAACTGTTGTTTTGAAGACGGTGGTAGGGAGGAACACTGTCGCAGATGGACAGTTCCACTTCCATAGAAAAAAATCTTCCATCTTTTATTGTTTTACCTGTTTTATCCTACTGCTGGGCAAAGGTCTCCCCTATGGCCATCCAACGTTCTTTGTTTTGCCTTCTCTGGCCATTATTTTTATTTCAATACTAATTTATTTTTTCGTTGAACGTCAATAGCTAAAATACACTCAGTAGGTAGAACATCGTAACACTACGTAAGCCTTGGATAGCGGCTACCATACAAGTGCTTGTAAATTCCCCACTAAACTCCGCAAACACCTTAATTCTGACGCTTATACTAACAATAAGTAAGTAGGTATAAGTACTTACTTACCACCGCACTCACGGCCGGTCTAACTAACGTATACCTTTGACCAACTGTTAAATTAGCCACTGTCGGTAGCTAATTTGACAGTTAGTCTGCATATTCTGCATTGGTCTAATAAAAAAAATTTAGGTTACCAGCTTTTTAGGGTAACAGCTATTGAAAAATATTGTTGATGAACACAATTCTTTAATGTTTATTATCTGCCCAAATTTTGCGTGGTTCTACTACTAGCCTTAAAACCGTCTGCCCAATTAAAGTAGTATTCACTCAAGTGACTGTAAAATCCAAAAAATCACACTCGTTTATTAAAAGTCAGCCAATCAACGCGGACGAATGCACTCGTTGACAGCGTTCGGATTTCGAACTAATATTCGGCAAATTTATTTAAAAAAACTGTGCTGTGATTCCACTGCATGCTTCCGATTAGTTCCGATAACGAACAATCACCCACTGACAGCTCGTTTGCGTTGGCAGATCAGTCAGTAATTGAAAACATCCTCTCACTAGCCGGAAATGATGATTGAAATCCATCTCCATCATAATTGGATATCACATCGACTGACATTTTCGTGAAAAAATTTCACCATTGATTGACGTCACTCACCTCCCGGATAAAAAGTAATCGACATATTTTTTACAAGCTTTTGTCCCGCGGCTTTTTACCCGCTTATCCTGTTTTTTTCTGTTCCCGCAAACAAATAAACAAACAAACTCTTCAACTTTTTTATTTTTACAGATTGTTTCGTTTCATAACTTCAGCCGATAGACTTCTTCTAACTGCTGGACATAATATGCCTCCCCTAAGATAAACATCAACGAGTTCTGTGCTGCATCCATCTGACTCACATATGAAATTCAGGGTTGACCAATATCAAATTTCATTCGATTCTGTTAAAAAGGATGTACCTAGTCCCAAAAGTACAAAACAAAGTACATTTTACAAAATCATAAATTATTTATTTATTTATTTTATTATAGGAAAACTTACAGTTAAACACACATAAACATAACATAAATACAGTAAGTAAAAGTTGAAACAGAATATGGTCAATTACAAGTTTCCACATGTATCACTTGAAACAGAAAATTGACGAAAAAAAAAAACAAATTAAAGCTTGTGAATAACTATTTACGCTCGAAGAAGCTATTCCATTATAACAGTATAATTTGTGGAGTCTGATTTATTACTTCGGTTATTAATAATTATAATTCGATTGCGTAACATCTGCACCGATAATGCATGAGTTTATATTCGTAGCTGCACATTACTTGATGTTCGGGGTTCCATTGTTTTTATATTTATGTTAATTGATAATTAAGATGAGTTTGTCAGCAATTTATCACTCTCTGTGTTTTCAACAACTAATTAAGTGTAATTGCTTATAATAATAAACACTTAGTTCTCTCAACTTTCTGATTAACTAACCGATACTTAAACAATTCAAAAGTGCTTATAAATGATTTACTTGAAATAAATGTTCATTGTTTAAATTAATCTTTCACCCGCTAAGATAAGTAAATATACATATTTTAAAGATACAAGTTATCCATCAGGAATTTGTATAACAGTATTTCTTTTACATTCTGACAGTCAGAACAGTTTTTTATATTTTAACTCGTGTGTCGGATCATTCATTTCCCTTCAAAATGGTTGAGCTGAATGGTGCTGATACACGCGTCATGTTCTTGAACGGGCGACGTGAGTTGAGACTGCTCATCTCTCAACTGCCACTGGTTTATTTAATTTTTATGTTTTGAATTGTTTTTTAATTTCTTGTTGTTTTATTTGCATTGTCCTTACATTATATAGTAGCAGCAAGGATAATGTAACCGTAAAAGATGTTTTGTAATACATAACATTATTTAAAAGAGTACCCGTGGAGTTTCTTGTACGTTCTTCTCCATAGCCTTCGAACGTGAAAATAGCTTCATGTTTCTGGCTGACTGACCATTAATGCTTAGTGCAGATCTATATAAATGCTGAGTGCGCTACTCGAGACCAGAATGCAATTCCGAGATAGAATAACGCATTGGTAAAGCGAGGGGCTTTAAGCTATTGGGATTTATAACTCTCACGATATCTCTGATGGCCAATTTCATGTGACACATCATTTTGTCAGGCACAAGCTTAATTCCGCGCATTGTGTGTCAGTTAAAATCAAAGCTACCTGAGAGTGTTTCGTTTTCATCCACCAAATAGTGTACATATACCATTTCAGGCTCAGTGTTTAGATTCCGGTTATATAGAAGCAATATATCAGATAAATAAGAAAGGATAAGAAATTGTAGAAAATTTACTTGAAAAGTATTATTACAGATGTAGAGTCTTTTGTTCATAAATTAATTTTAATCATCAACATTCAAAGATGGATATTGTCGGAATCTGATCAGTATTTTCAAAGATTACCTACTATAAAAAAGAACAATTGTTATTTTTGATGATCGGTCAGTTTATTGGATCATAAATAAGCGACGATTAAAAAAGAAAATCGACTTCCATCGATTTTGATAAGTTATTGTCATTGATTGTCGTTCAGACGTTCGTAACACTGGCAGAAGTGAACTATAAAGCTTCATCCTCCTCTCTGACAATAGTGACAATCACAATGGCCTCGTTGTATCATCCTGACTGTAATCGTTTGTAAGGATCGTCTTTGAACCTTTGAACCCGGTTTCCTTTGTGTACCATGTTCTAGAACATTCGTGAATTTTGGTAATTACCCTTTGACGTCAGATCTTTGTCTGCACTAATTTTAACTACCATTCATAAAATGTTTGTCTTCAACAATGCTACATTCACTATTCAATTGCAGTATATTTTAGTGTTTATTAAAACAAAAAAGTACCTTAAAACCAGCCGTAGTTGTGCTTCTTCTTAAAATTTTGACGTCTTAAAAACAGTTCTTTGAAGACCTTCGAAGAAGTGTTTTGAAGACGTCAAAATTTTTGACAAAATGCATGGAACTATCTTGTACACACGTTATTGTTTTAATGCAATCCTGATTCCATGCCCTTCTCCTTAGATAACAATAAACTGAGCTACTCATACATTTTTCAATATGTTAGTATTCCAACCTCACCGCAGGTTTTCACGTTTCTTTCCACCAACTTATCTAACTTTTAATTATTTCCACCGCCATGAGTAAATCACTGAATTCAAACACATCATTATTTTCAGTTTGAACATCGAAAACTGAAAATTTCACTAATTACGCAATCATTTTATGTATGCAGTATATTAATGTGAGACGACATTAATTTTATTTTATTTTGGGCAGGCAAAGTTTTATTTTCTCAAAATTCTTTTTCACTTCTCACCATAATGCCTTGAGTTCTTTTTGTTTCTTCCTGTTTCCATAAATTATCATTTTATTTTTCACTAGCAAAAAACTGCACCTGTTTAGAAGATCTCTGCTTCTCCTTACCTCACCTGATGCAAGGAAAAATGCATAACATTTTTTTAGGGCCACAGACATAAAAAAAACTGAAAAGGAAACAAAATAAAATATCCCTGTCGGTATTTAATTTTGTATGTTGTACAAGTGGTGGTAGGTACCTATTATGTTTATCGGTTTTTCAACGCATATCTACACAGATTCTCTAAAAAACTGAACAAGAGCAAGTTGGACTTGCACACGAAGGTTTCCGTACCAAAAGCCGAAAGAAAACATGTTTCTTGTATGGCCTCTTTTATTTTTAAGTTTATTTAATTTTTATTATTGTTGTTATAGCAAAAAAAAACAACTGTCAAGCTCTCACGATTCATAAGGTACAGCCTGGTGACAGACAGACAGACGGACAGTGGACTCTTAGTCCCGTTTTTACCCTTTGGGTGAGGAACAGTAAAAACGGATGTATTGCCCGTTTTCATTAAGACTAGAAGATATCTAAATGTAATGCCGTAATAAAAGCGAAACGTTTTTGCACTGTGAAACAACCCTTCAAAAATATTTAGGTACTCCATTTAGATGTCGCCTGACGATTGTGTAAATTGGCTCAAGTCTATCCCCATTCCTTTGTGTAATAAATCGATGGACGCTAATTGAATTCTTCGGTATCTTTCGTTTTTAATCCTGAAGTGATTGGTATCCAGCGATTCTGTTCTTTTTTTCTATTTCCTTTTCTGTGCCTTATTGCAAAGATTTTCTCTTAGATTTTGCATTCGTTATTTGAAATCTTTTCAAGTCTAATTTCGTCATTGTTCATTAATGCAACCCAGTTTAAAATACTCTCTCCAGATTTTTAAATTGCTATTTTTTTCTTTATCTAACTGCTCGGAGACTATGTGACATTACTATCGTGATGTTTGGTGTGGATTGTCTCTAGTTATTTATCGCTCTACCATCCTGAATCTTCTTTTTCTAACGAAAACTTCATTTTTATGATAATTATTTCCCGATTCTGCATCCGTCTATCATTTATTATTATTCCCTCTGCTCTACAATTATAAAAAAAAAAAATTGCTAAGATAATTATTGTCCTGATCCTGTATCCGTCAATCAAATTTGTGAATAGGCAAAGCATTAGGAATTATTTTCGTTCAAGTTTTTTTGTTTCTTGATCTTTTGCAGAATTCGCTTTTGTCAATGAGCAATATATTTGTAGTCTGGTTCCGAGTCGGTCCACAGAACTTCGTGTCTTCTTTTTTGGGATTATAAATTTTATTATTTTATTGAAATTCTTGGTTGTTGTGTTCTGTGTAGACAGACTCTGTTATATATTGCCCTACCATCCTGAATTTTGTTAAAATTGTAATTTGCATGATAATAATTATTCAATGATTTTTTCTCAATAGACAAAGTATTAGGATTTCTTTTTTTAAGTTTTTTTTTATTGTTCTTTTACCGAACCCTCTTTTTTATGTCCAATATATTTGGACTTTAATCCGAGCCGGTCCGTAGAAGTCTTCTGAATTGGGACTTTTTAAACTTAATTTATAGTCTATGTATTCAGTTTCTGGAATGATTTGCGCTACCATATTGTTAAGATTTCCATTTCTACGATTATTATTTTCCTGTCCTTGTATCTATGTCTATCAATTTACATAATAGGCAAAACATTAGGTATTTTTTCTAAGTTATTTTATTTATTGCTCTATCAATGAATACTCTTTGTGCGACGTCTTTAAAACTCATGTCTTCTTGTTTCGGTCTTTGCTGTTGTATAATTTTTTTGTTCTTCAAATATTTATTGTACCTACTTAGGTTGCATATACCTACATAAATTAAAAAATCCTATCACATTGTATTTAAGATTCCTCTTTGGGCCTATGTAACATTTATATATTATTTCTTCCGGTTCCAGTAACTATTTTTATGATTATCCTATTATAACAATTTCACAACTTTATTGTAAAATTATCAAAACGGTGCAGCAACGTATTAATTCTTTCATCTCCTCGTGGTATTATGATTTTCTTTGAGTAAGTTTTACGTTATCATGAGTCTAAAAAACGGCATTACCTACCGTTATCTGTGACTGGTGCCTTAGTTCAATGATCGATTTATTTTCATTTCAAGTTACGACTGTTTTTAAAACAGTTTACATTGTTAAAATGGATCTTTTATAAGATGTTATCAAACTTCTTTCCTACATTTTAAGCTTTATTACTGTCACCATCGGTCCTTTCACCTTTGTTAGGTATTTGGTTTTGTTTTCATAGATACCTATGTTATATAAGTCAAACCTTATATTTGCTTCTGTCAAATTCTTTACGACTTTGAATCTAATGGCAAATTAAATTCGCTTGGAGCATTTTATCTATATAGTTGTTAATTTGATATTGCCATTGTAAATAGTTATTTGTTCTTTAGCGGTAATAGAAGCATTATTTATGAAACTATTCTTTCGCTAAGCCTTTGTGTTTTTTCTAAGTTGTCGTTGTGAGGTTTCATGGAAACCTCGAAGGTTATCAAAGACAAGGATATTATTATGGCTTGTTACTATTGGACCTTTCCGCTGAGGGCGGGTCGGGGGTGCCACCCACTAACTTCGAAGTTGTATAGTGTAACTTTAAGTGTGGTGTACTTCAATAAACTCTGTTGTCAAAACAACTTATCATGTTTAGTGTACAGGGGTTTAAACAAAATAGTAAAATGTTGTAAAATAAAAATAAGTAACAGTAAAAACAAGTAGATCTTCAATAAAACAGTTTTATTATTAAATCGCTTTGCATAGTATACATAGTAGGCGCAGTAATAATTAATTATGCTAAACATCAATCGCAATGAGCGCGCAGGTTATACGCAGAGGCCACGGCGTGACGGCACACAGTGATGCTGGCTGGAACAAAAAGGAAAATTGAACAAGCTTGAAATTTGGTAGACTGTCCGTTGAGTTCGCGCGTCTTCGACCAACTTTGAAATTTAGGCAGCGGGGGAGGCGCGGAGAGGCGCGGGCACGGGTAAGACATCCGCTCGCTCGCTGATTGCCCAATTCCCGCCACAGCGTGCCGCGCCGACGATTATTTCCATTTCGTCATTCAGCGCAACGACTCAAATCCAACTGTTACGAAACAGATATTAAAAACATCACACAGAAATAGTTACACAAGAATAATGTTACAGTTACAAAAAATGGAGAGTCCACGATGAAAATCTTAAAAACAGCCTTGTCTCAAGCAGAAAATTCAGTGATTTCGCAGCCGAATCAAATAACAGCTTGCGTAATCTCTGACGTCACTGCAGACTTAGCCATGCTGATAGTTGACGAGCGACGACTTCGGGGCAGCATGTGGATGATTTCGATGGTTACATGCCAACCATATAGGAGAGAGAAAAAGACTGACTAGTATATATTAAAGTCAAGTCGATTCCTCCCCCCGACACGACTGACATTTTGAAATTTCTTCTTTGAAGTCTTCATAGTTCAGCAGGCTTCAGCTCCAACTGTAAGTAAAATATTAAACGTAAACGCGACACGTGCGCGAACTGCTACAGCGGAACGTGAGTCACATGACGAAGCAAAAGGAAAAATATTACTAATGGTTCTATAAAAGCGCACAACTAACCGCGGACCGAATTTGCTAATATTTAAATTTTTAAACGTATCAAAAACGCGAAGTGGAAACAACTTTACGGAAGTTGTAAAAGTAGGTCGCGAACATCTCACAGTTTTTAAATCCAAGCTAAAGTTATTTTTATTCACTTTAAAGTAGATTTATGATCACTACTAGTCCCTATTTTCAGTTAACTTTAACGCGCCTAACACCGCACGGCCAAAAACTAAGTTAGAAAATGTTCAACTGAAGTTTGACTTGCACTATGGGTACTAGAGTTCCAAGAGCACGACTGAAGCAGGCGACGACCAAAGTGCGAATGGCGGCACGAAGCGACGGGCCATGGCGTTTGGTGCGGGAGGGGCGCGGGGGCGAGCGGGGAGGGGGCGGCGG
>NDFZ01004932.1:81914-98557 GCA_002192655.3 Mamestra configurata | reverse complement strand
CCGTGTGTTATTAGTGGTGATGTAATCGCGATCGATGCACTCCATGCTGCCGTGCGCCACCTTTGATCAACTTCGAGTAACTACCTGCTGCAGAGGCACGCACACCTTTATCGACTCGCTGTCCTCCTAGGTACGTTGCGGACTGGCGGAGCACTAACTTTATGCCTACGGTGGAAGCACCTTGTGACGTATTAAATAGTGATAAAGTGGAAGATTGCTGACTTGTGCGGCCGTGGGAGTACGGGTAGCGGATCCGGCGGATCCGGCGGCTCCTATGCAAATAAATTACGAGGTCAGTGACCGTAGTATAGACACGTGCTGTAGTTCACGTGTAGTAACAAAGGCAATCCGTAGGAACGCGAGGTGATTTTGGAAGTGTAACCGTGATGTCGTCATTTCGGGCATTTTGGGAACAACGTGATCGTGTTAGAACGGCTTCGAGCTAATAGGTGGTCGAGATAGTGCTGGTACCAGTTACTACCTATTGATCAGTAGGCTGGTAGTTGGTGATGGTGACGGGGCGCGCGCTCGTCGTGCTTCGTCGTGCGTTTTCGTAGCCCCTCGGCTTCTATGTAGGTCACACGTGTAAGCGTTATCCCCACCAGACCGGCCTTGGCTTACTTAGGGCTAAATAGCATAATTATCACCTCCCCTTCTCCTTGGGTATCGCGAGCCCGTAGTCCGCCAACTATACTCACTTCCCACCAGGTCATGGTTGTGATGTACCTGCCCTTTGTACTTCGGTTAACTACGACTATGATGATGGCATCAGACATTATTTTTAAATATTTCCCTATTCATAACTTATTTTATGCCCGTTCGTTCGTCCAATAACGTAACAATAATTGGGTACTTACCAAATACCCATTTTAACTAAGTCTTAGGAAAATCTAAATTAATGACTTAATAATTTTACACCGTTGGATTTTCAACTCTCGGCGCAGCGCCGACCGTTGAAATTCCAACAGTGTGCTTTATTTAGGCATTTATTTAGATGTTCCAAAGACTTACTAAGAGTGGGAAGGTACCTATTTAGTAAGTAGTTACCTACTTACTAAATAGGTACCTACAATATGACAATATGATAAAATGAAATCTTCAAAATAGAAAAACCTTTGTCTTGGGGATGAGACACAGTGGGGCCGCCAGGACAAAGGGCGTGGCATGCTCCTCCTTCTAACGAATGCCACATAATATATTTTTTTCTAATAGGAACTAGTCCGGGCCTATAAGTGCCTCAAAATTAAAGTGTTTTGCATACTTTTTTGATAATAAATGTTAATGTAATAAATAATTCGCCATAATGAGGGCAGTAGTGCGCATGTCACAAGAAGCTGCGCGGTGGAAATGACGCGGTTTTATCGATCCGAGTCAGTATCAGCAAGACGCGTCCGCGAGTTCGAGCCCCACGCGGCCTCATCGAATAAAACTCGCTGCTGATGATGAAAACAGCATTACGGCCTCGTTGTATCTAGGACGGCACCCGAAATAACTGGGGCACCGTAATTGCGCAGCTGCTAACGCAACTCAAAGCCGGTAAGATTCGTCCAAAACCCTAAATCGCCGCGAGGGGACGTCGCGGCGCTATATAGCGAGGCGCGGGGAGTGTGTGCGCAGCGGCGGGGGGAACGCTGCGCCACTGTGACTTCAGTTCCCAAAATCGACCTCCGCATGGCACTTTCATCCGCTCTCTAATATCGCCAAAAATTTATGGTAACGCGCATTTTATAGTAATTGGGGGAATTCTAATCAGCAAACGGTTCCGGTGTGATTGACGGTTTTCGTTTTGTGTTCGCGATCATTGCTTAGACTCTAGCTAGCGGAACATAGGCGACACAAAGAAAATCGATAATTTTGAGCGTCGCGCACGGCACGGACTCCATTTTGTATTCATTGTTCATAGGTGGTGTGAGTCGAACACGAACAACACTGCGTGCTTCTGATACATGGAGTTGGTGAACAACCTCGAGCAAAAGGAATAAGCTAGATTTTGCTGAATTTAGAAGAACGCAAGATGTCGGACCCGACGGCACATGGCTCGAGTGGAGTACCCCTTGACGCGCGAGGCAGACCGCGTAGGGCTGATCCACCGGTCAAGAGTCCAGAACAGATAGCTGCAGAGAATGAGTTTTACAGCGTAAGCATTATTAATAACTATTATTAATTTCAGATTTTTTTTTACTCTTAGTTTAAAAGAATGCAGTGATTCTCCAAGATGAGCCTCGAGACCAGCAGTACCTATCAGCGTATTCTCCTATCTCAAATTAGTCCGTTTCATAGAGCAGGCATCTTTTAAACTTGGTTTAAAGTGTTGACTTTGCAAGTAGGTACCTAATCTGGCTTTAAGTTCTAAGCTACAGTGTAAAGACGCCTTTATAGTGAAAGAAATTTGAGGAAATTTTCATATAAGTATAAGTAATTAAACGACGCTTTACCCACTCTATCAACAAAAAAAAACATCATTGTAATACTAGACACACCTAAATGTTACCCAACTTAAAACCTTATTTTCTGACTCCTATGCTGTAAAGAGAAAAACAAAAGAACTAAAATGTTTTTGAACGTTACTTTCTGAATTTGTACCTTTTTTACAAAAATCAAGAAAAAGTAAACTTTATGGCCTGAGAATTACATAAAGATATTAAAAAGCAATATATTTTAGTACTTAATAGATCCAGTTATCTGTAAAAATTGTAATTAAGTTTTGTGTTGGCTTTTCCATGATGTATAGGTACTATGGCTATGTCTTATGGGGGAATTGTAAATTACAGTAGACAAAAACTAAATAAATACCTTGAAAACTTCCTAATTGGGTAACTAACATCCCAATATTTCATCATGTTGTATTTGAAATAAATGGCTTTGACTGTGTCCAAAGAATAACTGTTTTTGAGTTAGTAAAATATTTAAAAATTGAAAATGAGGTTGACCCATTAGGGTTCTGTTTTAAAAAGGTATAAATAATAATAATATATATTATATAATTCAACAATAAAGAGGAATACCTTATGAAAACAATGTGTCAGTAACTTCTATTAAAATTGATAATTTACCAGATAACGAAATGTAACATGTTTAACTACATTATGTAGTTGCTTATAAGTCAAACAGTTACATTATTAACAAAAAAATATTTTGACCATCATGTTAGTAGGTGCTAACAAAGTACTAACATGATGGTAATTTTTCATATTTCCTGTCTATTTTGTACCTACTCACGCCCATGGCATCTAACAGTAGGCGACACCTTAATTCACACATTCTGGTTAAAGACGTTTAATTCTCATAAAGAAATTTACATTTCACTTACATGAGAACAAATTTAAATATAAAAACTAATCATTGTCCTTCGACACTCGGACTTACAATGAATGTAACTTATTATAATTATATATTATTAAATTCACAAAAGCACACTTGGATTTATCAACGACCGGAAGTTGAAAATCCAATAGCGTGATTTTACTTAACATTCATTAAGGCATTGCCTATAAAAGAAGATGCCTTTGTCCCTACAATAAGGCAGGCGTATGATAAAATTGTTTTCAGTAGGACGAGTCAGAAATATTTACATACTTAAGAAATTGTGCCTTCTACTTGGAGCCTATCTATGGACAACTTATATCCAATCAGTAAAAACCAACACTTCCGATCAATCAGAACACAAACAATTTGTGTTCAACAACTTTTGTTGAAGCAACAATAGATGTTATGATTTTACACGTTTTTAACACGTTTGTTGGGCACAGTATAAATATAAATCAAGTTAACTAAATATTAGATAGGCGGCATTGTAGGCACTGAAAATGCCTTGAACACGCCACCACGCCGTCAGTGATAACGGTGTAACGATACGCGGAACACACTGATAAGACCTAGAGCACACACATGCCGCGCCGACATGATCCAGCGCCGAACGTTCCACTTAGTACTTCCTCGCGGCGCTACCCATAACATGATAGTAAACAGAAGGTTAGAAAGAGAACGTACTCTACTTGTCACAGCACACGTGTCAGATATCCCTCGTACTAAAGTATCCGATAACTCCCCAAATCTAGAGTCACCCAAATCGTACGATTTAATTAAAAAAACAACCGAGTTCAGTACAAAATTATGGAAATTTAAAAAAACGCGGTATAAACGCGGCGTTTGATAAGAGCCCGATAACGTAGACTAGTAACTGAAATTTCGCAAGCAAAAAAAAGTACGCCAAAATTAAAAAAATCGCCGATAAAAAGTACGCGTTGTATGCGAGCGCGCAGCGACTCACCTGGGGACGGCTGCTCGTGCTTCGCTCGGCGATGTTGTGCCACCAGCGACTGCCATGTTAAGTATATTTATGACAGCGGCGGCGGCTAGTACGCTGGCGCGCAGACCACGTCGACGCAGAGCGGTGCCGCATTGTGCTCTATACTGTATACGTATGCGCGCCCAGGAGTCCCTCCCCGCGCCAGCACTACTCCGCCTCCGCGCTCGGCGACGAAACGACTTAACCGCCACTGAACACGCCATATGGAAAATAATCTCTTCAAGCCCCAATGGGCCTGAAAGAAATGGTAGGTCCGTATCTCTATGGCAACGCTGCAATGGTTTATGCGGCATTTGTCCGCTACGTTGCCAGAAGTCGTCGATAACTCGCTCGCACCGAAACTGTGAGCGCGCCGAAAAACAGTCAAGCTAGCGCGAGTCAGAGGGGTCATGTTATCATGCGACACACTTAAGTATACAAAGCTTATAGCATACAAAGCGGACCTAATTAATACGATATTCAAATTTTATCAAATTAGTGTTTTTTCGTCACTTTACTCATGAACTCATATAAATGTAACTACTGACTTGCCTTTATAGTGCGAAATTGTCCTTCGGTAATTATTAGGTAGCTTCCAAGGGAGTATTATGAATATATTGAATTCCTAGATAATATAATACTACTGCATGAGGGTTTACTTACCTTTATTTACTTTTCATTTTGTTCAAATGTAGGTCGAAACATAATTTTGAACTTCAACAATTTTCATTGACATAACTTTAAACCAAGTTTTTCAGGCTTTCTTTGGGAACGTACACTAAACGCGCTCAGTGGATATGAAGTAAAAAATTGTTACCTATAAATACGTAATTTAATGAAGAGTTTAAAACAAAAAATAATCTTAAACTGTGACCTAAAATTTAATTTTATGTTTTAAACGTTGAAGTGGATCAAACAATGATGATAACAATAATAAGTGTCTTCTTGCTTTTTTTGTTATTATTTTTGTTTATTTTTTCATTTTCTTACGTAGGTATTTTATTTGATTTTTGTTCTTTGTTTTAAAGTTTTGTTTATTTATTTTTTAGTTTTTTATCCTCATGACAAAATCCTCATGGTGTTACTACAACTACTTCTGGGTCTCCGATGGGAACGCTCGCACAGGCGTGGCAGCCTCAGTATAGGCAATGTTTTGGCAATTTTATTATTATTATATTTTAAATCATTAACATTTTTTCACTTCTTCATCTTATTTTAGAAATATTTAGTAATATGGTAACAACAGGTAACCCTACTAAAATTATGTTTTAACAAAAGTACGAATTAATTCATTATATATTTATCATTAATGGTATTTTTATAAGACTATTGATTATTTATTTACATACTTAATATATATATATATATATTTAAAAAAAAATACAATAAAATGTAACAAAATTAACCAATTATATAAGTCACCGGCAAATTGCAGACTCCGTAAGATTGTAATAAATCTTTATAAGATTTTAATTTCTCGATATAGTATGAAAAAATCGTTTTGTATACAATAAATTCCACCCAAATTCAATAGTTTCCAATACATCCGTGTGTTATTAAGAAAAAATAGTTTACAATTTCACGCGATTTTTTATAATCACATGGCGTTTGCATTTACCAGTGACATAAACATTATTTAAAATAGAGATATAATAAGAAAGGTTAACATGTTTTTTCACTTCACAGAAACCAGTGTGTCCCTGCGAACAAGAGGAACCTATTCCCTTGTCAGAATATGACGTATCCGGAGAATGGGTAAATATCTAAATCAATACCATAGGTCGCAATTAAAAAACATCGAAATACTATCAAAAAATTTGAAACGAATTATAAAAAATATATGTATATAATTAGCTTAATAGTGAAAAATATATGTATATAATTAGCTTAATAGTAAAAAAAATTGTATATAATTAGTTTATAGTAAAAAAAATATGTAGGTTATATGTAAATATAATTAGCTTATAGTAAAAAAAATATGTATATAATTAGCTTAATGGTAAAATTAAATAATCGGCACAACGTTTCTTATTTATTTTCTGTTCGTATTGTATGTACAGACGCCAGCACATCAACCTACTATAAACTGTCAAATTTCTTTAATAGATTTTCAACTTTATCGGTACAACATTAGGTCCAAGATTGATTATGAAAATTTGTCAATTTTGGGTAGCTTGATGTGCTGTACCTACTGAAGAATTTTCATAAATGGATTATTTAGTATCGCACGACATATGTTTTCTCTCCTGCTACGTCAAGACGATTTTATGTATTTCGGCAGGTAAAGTATTATTAGGTTTGCTATTCTGGTCTCAAGAACTGTCGCTAGATTATGTTAGTTCTCTACAGATTTTAATGCATTCGGTAGGTTACCTACCTACCAAAAAAAGATTCACATTGAATTAATTATCCCTTTGCAGTACTAAGATTTTTCAATTAACATTAGTTAAACAGATCAAATAGTTAATCAAGCAATCCCACGGCAGTGAATTGAAAAAAGCTTTAATTGAAACTAAGAAGACTAAGAGTTAAAACAATTTAATTTGAAAAAGCGGATTAAAAGCTTAGCAAGAATCCAGGTCGCCACTGATTGCATTTTCTTAAATGAATGCAGTTCCCTGGAAACGTACAATTGATTCATTTAAATTCTTTGAAAGAAACAGAATTAACTTTAAATTGATTAGATTCTTGAAATGTAGTATTGTCTAGTTGATAAACATAATGTAGGTATGCTTGAGGTGGTTTTAAATTCCATCAATTCCATGGCTTAAAACAAAACCAACCGAATGTGGATCGTAATCATAATGTTATTTTTTTAATATTTTGAATAAGAAAAAAAATCTTAAGCACATCAAGCTACCCGAAACTGTAAAATTTTCCCAATCAACCTTGAACCTAAAGCTTTCGCGATAAAGTTGATAATCTATTTAAAAAATGTGACAGACTGTTGTAGCTTGACGTGCTGGCGTCTGAACAAAAAAAACCAACGATTTTCTATTGATCTCTCTCATTTTGTCCAAGACTGATAAACGGCACCAGAGGTTTAAAATAATTTAAACAATAAATGAAAATAAGTTGGTTATTTAATACCTACGTAAGTTTAGTAAGTACCTACGTTATTTTTAAATAATAATTTAATAGGTCGTGGCAAAGATAGTTTATAAGTATTAGGTAAAATCATATTTAGAATCATCATATGAAAACGAAAAGGAATAAAAATCGTAACCCAAAGGTCAAGACTGTAATGAATTTATCTCTACATAGTTTAACAAAGTCGCCGCCCGGCGTCTGTCCGTCTGTACGCTTAGATCTTTTAAACAACGCGACGGTTTTCAATGCGGTTTTCACTATAGACAATGTCTTCTGGAAGGTTTATACGTATGAGAGATACATAATCATTAGTGTAGAAAAGTCGATGTCAAAGTGTCCAAAAAACGCGATTTTCGGGCGCACATTAGTAAATATTACCCGTGCGAAGCCGGGGCGGATCCCTAGAAATTCAAAATTATATCTTTCGCCGTCTTCTCGTTTTTAGAAGCTTTCTGTTGAACGCGCGAACTAAGCGTTGGCAATGACGGTACGAGACCGGACGGCATGTCGTTATTTCAACGGAAGATGCGTAGGCCATTAGTATAGGATGCTACTTGTGTCGATACTCTTTCGCCATCCCATCTTCCTCTTCACGCTGTGCTGGCGCTGCCGCTGCGGCTGCGGAGAACCTCAAGCGACGGAAATATAATAACTTCATATTAACGAGCTGTTTGGGGTTGAACCTCTCGGGTCTTGGGTCTGAGAGCTCATTATTTGTTTAAAGATCTGTCAAGACGTTTAGTTGTCACTTTGCGTGATTAAAGGGCTGGCTTTTGGGCACATTACCAGTGGCCAGCGGTGTGGAGAAAATTTTCGACGCATTGTTTTAGATTATTTTTAGTTCTAGCCATTTAAAAGTTTTTTTTAAGAGTACGTCTATATAAGTAGTAATAGTTAGTTGTGTATTTATTTGAATAAAACCATTAGCGTTAAGAGAATTTATTGAACAGTAACTAAGTACTTTAAGTAACTAAGAGTTTAGACGATACGATACGATGACTATGAGTTACGGGTGGAAGTAAATTTTCCGAGTGATTGACTCACTGTTTCCAAGGCAGGAAATCGGATAAGTTCATATAGCATATACAGACAATTGAAGAGAATCATTTTTTTCTCGCTATATCATACCACAGAAAAATACATTTTAACGGCGACGGAACTTGGTTGGTTTTTTTTGGAAATTTTTGCCACCGTTGCTTATGATATTGTTTAGATTCGCAGGCTAAAGACAGTCGCGTCGCCATTATTTGCCCTGAAATACTTTTGTTAGATGAACCATTCACAACACCACGGAAAAAGCATGACATCTTTCGTTCACGACATTCTTCATCTTCTTACATTACTTTATAATTTTCTGTATTCTTTTTGTTTATTTTATTTTTTTTGAAATATTGGTTTAATGATTATGTTTCTTGATCAGGTAACGTACACCGGAGAGGTAAATGAAAGTATCTTCGATTATGTTTACCGCCACACTGCGGATGAGTCCGACCACCCAGCCTTGTTGGATGAGGCCGCCGCCTTTGCGGCAGCTGACGAAGATCCTGATGCGCTAGCTGAAAACATCCCGATTGCTAGCGCACTTGTACTCGAAGAGGCCGTCGCCATTGCGTCAGCGTTGGATGACTCCTCAACCGAGTCTGAGGTAAGGCAACAAATACCTTGACACGACTTAGCATATCAATTAGACGGGAAGTAACCCTACATACACCACTTCTGAAAACGAATCAAAAGGTAAAATGATTACTTTACAATGATGTATTTTATTCAGCTCATAGATGAATGGGATGTCGATATGGCTAAGGATAATGCCCGGGACGCCGCTGCCAGGTCGGAGCAAGCCGCAAACAATGCAGCAAAAGCTCGTCGCCGAGCAGATGCCGCTAGAACAACCGGCACCCGGCGGCGTGCGGCTCAGCTGGCTCGAGAAGCAGTGCGCTTCGACCAGTACGCCGCACAAACTGCTCAAGAGGCCATCGATGCTGAAGCGAAAGCCGCGCGCATTGCAGAGATGTATGAGCGAGCCAACGAGGTTAAGGATCAAGCCAGCGCGCCAGCGCCAGCCGATACCGATAAGGTTAGTATTTCAGACATTTCATGTCTCCTACACCAAAATACTTACAATTCATTTTTTTGTTAACCGACCAAGTGCGTGTCGGCCCACGCACAGTGAAGGGTTTCCTAGTTACCCGTGTCGTAAAGCTAATTTTACTATAAAATTGCAAAACTGATAATGAATCCTGATCCAATTAGTCTCATTCCTGGGACCGAGGGTACCTCTGAAACTGTAATAAATACGAACGAAAATTTGCTCACCGCACGGAGAAGCCGTGTGCGACATGCGCACGTTAAAGGGGGATTCTCTGAAATTGTTCCCTGTCTTGCAGTCTCCTACGCACATAATACAAGTGCTTTTAATGTGATTCCAATTTTAATGCAAACCTATTCTCTGTACTAAACTGTGCAGAATAGAGGACGAAACAAAACCACCGGTCATTCATCATTGTTCCTAATTTGCCAAGGAGGTCAATACTAATAGATACTTGTAATCTCCGGCGATCGTATGAAAGAGAAAGTTCCTATGTTTAGACGGAATTCCAAAGTTTATCTATTTCACTTTCCCCTGCTCTTGATTCTGTTGCCCCAACCATAAATACTATTTCGACGATCGCCGCGGGACGTTATTATATACCAGAATATAGTTCAAGGCCCATTTTCAGCGTCGACGTAACTTACTGACGAAAGTACGTGTTTTTTTTTGTAAACTACGAAATACTAACGTATTTCGTAGTTAATAGGCGAGTATACGTTAACAAGTACACTCGCCTATTAAGATCTAGAAAGGAACAGTGGGTCGCTAACGAATGCTGCCTACAAAGTAAGGCACCTGAACACGTAAAGCAGGAAATAAATAGGTCGCGGGGGCACAGGTCCCCTGGGGTGGCTACATGATGTTCCGCGCAAGGGGACGGGGGGGCAGGAGCATGGGGCCCATAGGGGCTGCCGAACTAGGTGGCCTACATGTTCACGGCGCCCGCTCCGCTGCACAGCGGTGTTTCATCGAGGGCACAGCGCTGTAAATGAATTATTTGAGGATCCCGCCCGCGGCACGCGAACTGCGGCTATAATTTTGTTGTTCTATATAAAGCTTCAGGGTCGCTCATTTTCCCAAATGTATTGTCAACAGAAAATGCCGAATAATGTGAAAGGTTACCTATTAATGAAATTTTCATGACAGAGTTCTTAATTTAGATTATCTACAATTTTGTAGTATATAATAAGCAGTATTTCTATCTATTTAGTCTTTATCAGCGGTTTGATATTCGAAAGCCGTTGCTAGCTACTCAGACTGCTGCAGTACGTCACCAGTGGGCTCACACATCGTGTGACGTGCACATTCCTTTCGTACGTAACGACTAATGTTGCAGTCGCAATCATTTACAGACCTAATTACCTACGGTAAGATAGTCAATGTCCTATAAATTTCGGTTGAAAGTGAGTCTAGTGACCTTTTTCATCAGATTTGCAGGTTCTCTTCTCCTCTGTTGGTAAACTCCAACGTAGTCAGTTATTTAGGTAAACTTTGGGGAATCGAAACACCCGCCATAATTCGTTACTTTTTATTTATAAACGTTGTAAAGCTACATATTTTTACTGTAGATACTGTAATATCTACTGAAGTATTCATTGTGCCTGTTTATTAAGGGATTATAAAGAAAACTTTTTCTTAAGAATTTAGTTTTTGTATCGGTAGATACCTACCACGTGCATCATTCGCATCGTAACCCGTGATAATAATAATTTCCTAATAATAGAAAACACTTTTATTTAAAAGTCTCATTACATTCATGTCTACAAAAAAATCAGCTTCAATCGTAGCAGAAAGACCTCTTTGGATTAAAAATAAGTGAGTCGCACACGTGTGTCTATAGATAAGGGCCCGGGCCGCGTACAAAGGGCCCCTTGACACGTTTGCGAATCTAGTGCACTATGAATGGGTGTGTAATGTTTGATATAAGTATTCTTAATATACCAACGAATTATATAATTTCTATTTATATAATTTTCACATGTTATAACATCTTATAATATACTTCCACGAGATATAATTTCATTTCATATTAGCTTCCGTAGATATAACATACACTTAAACTAATGATTAAAAGTTATAATAAATATTGTGTAAGATTTCTTTGAGCTAATGATCATTTTATATAATTTAATCGACTGTAAAATTGGCTTAAATTACGGCCGTGACTAAGGATAGTCGGTGAAGCCCCGCAGGGCTCCTATTACTGTCTGCAGGGGTTGATATAACCTAACATGAAGATTAATAGCCTAACTAGGATTCATTCAAACCTAACCTATCTGTGTCGGGGTGCTCTTAGTACCCGAGCTGGCCCCGCTCGCTCTTTGTTCATCGGTTAGATCAAATGTTAGTAAACGAGTACATATTAAATAATACTTTGATCAAACGAACGTAATACTAAATAAAAATTTACTTAACGAACGTAAGAAGTTGTTGTTATAACATATGTTGTTATACAAACTGAACGTTATATTAAGTGAAAATTTAAATGTTGTTACATGAGGTAAACGTTATGTCATTTGAGCGTTATAGCTTTTGAAAATACAGCAAATAATCTTATACTAAATGAGCGGCACCCACAATTTCCCATTTACCCATTTCGCCTTCTGCACAAAAATAATATGTGCCTTTCAGTCAGTACAGGAAACACTGGATATATTTCCGATCAGAGGAACTGAAAAAGAATGAGGTACCTACCAGGATAACTGGTTTAGTTTATCTCGTAAAGGAGCACAAAACTTTGTCTTAGCAGGGAATACTTAAATTTTTCATTGAGAAACCTTTATCTTTATGTCTATCAAAATTTATAACCAAATTCCAAAATAAATAAGAGAGCTACCATTAATTTATTTCAAAAATAAACTTAAGCTATGGCTTTATAACAATGCTTGCTACACCATAAGTATTTATTTTAAAGTTACAAGCGTTGAAGAAATATTTATTATTTCATTATTACTAAACTTAATTATATCAGTTGTAAAATAATAATAAAGATAATTGAACTGTAAAGCTTCTTTTTTAACCGACTTCAAAAAAAAGAGGAGGTTCTCAATTCATCGGAACCTTTTTTTATATTTTTCCTTGTTTTGTCACCATGTATCAGTAAAATTAAATTGTGATATACATAGTTTTAAGATGATCACTTTTAAGATGAAGCACCTAGTAATTGTTACTTTAAACTTAATATTAAGTTCATTTTTTTTAAATAGAATTAAAAATAAGAATCAATCTCATGTGTTTGTTGTTTACAGAGATAATTGTAAATTACGATTTGTTCATTTATTACCTGAGAAACTTGATACTAATATTATTATTATAAAAAATACTAAGATAAGACAATATCAGCTGACAATTTATTTAAGTATAGAATCATTTATTTTCGTTTAATTGCTGCAATTTATCACATGATGTAACTGTTTATACCTATGTGACTAAAGTTCAAGGCAGTATTATAAGATAAGTTTGATATAAGCAGGAAAGAGGCTCGTCATTGGTACTGAACTCTGTTGAAGGCAATAGGTAACCCAACTACTTATTTACGCCTGTCTATTGTACATTGTGTTTGCAAAATATCCTGTGAAATCCTAAAATCTCGATACCCAATAATATTTTGAACAGATAATTTCAATTATAATAAATCCCATCGAAATTCGATACAAAATAGGTTCCTATACTCGTAAAACATACGTAATATGTACGTGATATCCGCTATATTTCATTCTAAAGTTTACTCTTACCGAGAAGAAAAAGATTACAATCTCACGCGATTTATTATAAAATGATTGGTGGGATCATCATAATTCATTCGTCGTCATTTTTAGAGCTCGCCATTATAAAAATCTTAAGTTTTCAAAGGAGTAAGATTATCCTAGGCTTGGACTTACACTTAAGTCAGTAGACAATTTTCATTTTTTTTTCCAAAATCCAAAGTTCTCTGCACCTAGTTGGATTTGCACTATCATCACATGTAATAATCACCACTCTTGACGACAGGGTTGTGACAGCAATGAGGATATCAGTTCTAAGGTAGATGACGCTCCTAACCCTGGGCTCTTAGTAATTTTGATGAATTTGCCCCAGAAGGTATGATAATATGAAGGATGATTATCACTTTGAGTAATATAAAACAGCATTGTTTCATGGTCGTGAAGATACTAATTTGTAGCAGGAAAACTACCAGTGCCCGTCAATCTGTGAGAAAAAGGCAACAATTGAAGATTTAACCGAATATGATCCAGATAAAAGAGTTACGTACGCCTTTAAACAGGTGCCTGCTGGGTGGAGTACATTGTTGGACATACAGCTCTTAGCAGAATGGCAGAATCGAGAAGAATTGGAAAGGCACTGGCGTTGGAGAGGCGTGGGATCACCTTGATTCGTGATTCTGACAGCCGTTACTTGAGGGGTTGGCTTGGGGTGTGGAACGTGGGGTTTGCCTGCTTGACGATCAGTCTGGACGGTGACAGTCACCATGGCCTTCACAAGCAGCCCTGAACCGGTCGTAACGATCAGGTACCCAGTCAAGCTGGCGACTATTGCCCACGCGGAATGTATAACAGAACTTTGGCGAATTTTTATTATTTTTGTGTCATTAGTGTGCCGCTAAGATTTCGACTCATAACTCTTTTGTTGTTGTACTTCCACATCCAGTTCCAGTTCTTCGTTGATACAGGAAACTAGCTGTGCTGCCTGCTCGTGCTAGCATCCTCCAGAACTACGAAATCAGCAAAAGGTAGGTGCTAGGTGAAGGCTTTAGTTGGTAATCTGAGTTTCGCCCAGTTTCAGAGTATTTTTTAGCAGGAGATGATACATTAATAACTGCCATACTGGATTTCTATTCTAAAAAAAAATAAGTTGTGCAAGAATTAGACCAAAATAAAACACAACGTTTTCGAAACTTAAGTATTGAGACTTTATCTGACGACTCCAGAAACTGATCATACTTACCTAGATAGTGGGAGTAGGTTTGAAAGTTGAAGAATCTGTTCAGCAGCGCAGGCGCAGCTGCAGCTAACACTTAGATTTTTACTATTGGTTTGTTAAGCTGCGCTCATACTTGTACCATTTAAATGGACAGTATCTTATCCATGACAATGCCATTCGGAACTTAACATTGTGTACATACATAATTGTACAAAGTATAGACACATCTTGAAAAAAAAAACGATAAAAAGTAGAATCTCACACTAAGTGTTTCTTTCTACCAATGAAAAAAAAATCCTAATCGAATAAATACTTACTTCCATACTCAAGCAAACAAACATTTTCATCTATCTTCTATATATATTATATATATCTATATATATAAAAATGAATACCTATTTTCCTTGGTCACGGCATCACGCTTAAACGGCTGGTTCAATTTCGCTAATTCTTTTTTTGTTGTGTTTGTTACGGTCAGGAGAAAGGTTCTTATGAAAAAAAATTTTGAAAAAAAAAACATTCGGGCGAAGCCGGGGCGGGCCACTAGTCTCTACCAATTTAGATTTAGAATCATTCATTGCTCTATTCTGTGGTCATGTTGTAAACGATGTCTAGTAATAGATTTTACTTAGTCCTAAGTGTTTTATTTTACAGGATCAGGCCATGTCAACGTTGTGGGAGGTAGTTGAAGTCACGGTAGGTCAGGGTTTTATCTTTGAACATCTTTTCATTTCAAATACAAAGATGAAAAAGAACGAGCCATTAGTTTTAAAAATGGAATAAATTCGATCGAGCGTTTGATTTGTATGTCCGTAATTTCTTACAGGTCCTCAAGACTAAAGAAAGATTTTAATATCAAGATCACGTACCTAGTTCCGGAGAATCAAAGAGATTTTAACACAAAAAGAGAACGTAAGGTACTGACGGTTAGCATGTAGTTGCAAAACAGTGACCATGACGGTTCCAGACATAGTTTGCACCATCTTACATGTCCCGCACAGCAATTGTTTCAGGATGCTGATACCCTGTTACATTGTATACGCTTTGATGGTACTGTTCTGGAATAATGTGTGCTATACGGATGGCTGATTTACATTGGTCAAGTATTTCCAGCTCCTAGATCCAGTAACTCTGGATCGATACTGGATCAATGTAAACGGTGTTGACACACGCTACGACCGCGGCCTAACCTAAGTATCTTGGAAACGACTGTAGTTCTTCACGACTATGCGACTGTCCCATTGCTGGCTGAATTAAATAATAACTTAGTAAATATGTCTCGTGATTATGTGCTATATTAAATAGTTTTAAACACTGCTCATGTATAGCTTGCGCGCACTGCTTCGTTTAATAAGCCTTCTCATTTAACTTTGGGATTATAAACTCAAAACTCAAACTCAATTAGATGTACTTAGAGGTACCGTCTGCCACATATCAGTGGTTTGATTATAATCGGTTCTTTTATTAAAACATTTCTACTACGTCACAGTAATACCATCGATGAGCAACTACATACTACATGTAACATGAATTTTTAATGCTGTATTTTTTACTGTGTTAAAACCCCTAAATTGGTTAATTACTATCGATATACCTATTACACACTGTTTCAATCGGTAGTATCATTTTTGGCGTTATGTAGACTGACCGTTCTTCACTAGCAATATAATAACACGACTTGGTTGAGATAACATACCGTATAATCGGTGACAGCAATGAAATACATAACATCACCAATTCACCATACCTAAGTAATTTATTTCCTTTGTAGGTAAATTCATTTATATTAAAAAAAAGCGAAAGACGGAAGTGAATCTTCAGTGTAACTCAACGTAATTATTTGTTCCGCGTTTGCCTCAGAGCCCAACGATGCCTTCCCCTCCGCGTTTGCTTTCGGGCCCAATGATGAGACGCCTACGCGTTTGCCCTCGAGCCTAATGATAACGCCGCCGCGTTTGCCCCCAGGGCCAATGATGCCGGTACCTACGCGTTTACCCCCGGGGCTAACGATGCCAGTGCCTCCGCGTTTGCCTTCGGGCCCAATGATGCTGCCGCCGTGTTTGCTCTCGGGCTCTACGATACTGGCGCCTCCGCGTTTTCCCCCGGGCTCAATGATGCCGTGGCCCCCGCGTTGGCCCACGGGGTCAACGATGCCGGCGCCTCCGCGTTTGCCCTCGAGCCTAATGATGCCGCCGCCGCGTTTGCCCCTGGGGCCAACAATGCCAAAACCTACACGTTTGTACCAACAATACT
>NDFZ01004932.1:65084-80621 GCA_002192655.3 Mamestra configurata | reverse complement strand
GTTTGGCCCAACAATACTGGTGCCTACGCGTTTTCCCCCGGGGCCAACGATGCCGCCGTTGCGTTTCCCCTCAAGCCCAACGATGTATCTGGACGACCAATCCTATTTTTTTATGGATGGTAAATCATCAACTCATACGTGATCCTCCTAATGCCATTTGCGTTTCTTCTAATGCCCTTTGCCTTTCTCCTAATGCCCTTTGCGTTCCAGGGCCGCGGTGACGACTCTACAGGGGAGGACTCCTGACTAGCCCCGGCTGTGAGGCCCGCTCCTGCCGCCGCTATCGCCGAGCCCCGCCCCGTCATCCACCGACCGGCGCTGCCCCGTTGCCACTGGGGCCAGGCGCCCCCCCCGCTGCACCTGAATGAGCACTCTTACGCCCAGCTCATCATCGCCACGGAGAATATAGTCAGGCGCCTGCTCGTAACAGAGAATTATGATTCGATAAGCAATTTTATGTCACTTTATGTCGCTTACGAGAAGGCGCCGCAGGGAGTCTCGCTGCGAGAAGTGTATCGTAACTTCGTGCCGGTGTGTCGTCCGCACGAGTACACATGCGTCGGCCTAGCGCTCGAGCTGATGCGCCGCTGGCAGTGCCTGGAGAAGTGGTTCCCAGGGCTGGGCGCCGCCTCGGGCATGCTGTCGTGTGAGGAGACGGCGTCCCACGTGCTGCGCGACACGTACATGACGCAAGGGCCATACGAACTCATCGCGCCAGACAAGGAGCATGTCATGGTGGGGGTGCAGATCTCATTCAACGGTAGAAGAGGGGTATTGATCGCTGATCCCGGTTATCATGTAGGTAAAATTGTTACTATTATGGAAGACCAAAAAAAACCACATACTGGGTGGTTTAACCAAATCCTTGATGGCGAACAACGCAAGGATTTCCATTATTATTTTTGCACTCATAATGTAAATTATATAGTCTGGCGTGAAGAAGAGCATCGAAGTGAAGATTTTAAACATTCAAATTCTATTATTTACGCGTCAAAGCCCTTCTGTGGCGGTATTTGCGTTACTGAGAAGCGCAACCTTGTATATCGATTAAAAAGTATAGTACGACGTACTCACACGGGAATAGTGGTGGCTGGGGTGATCTTCTTTTTAAGTCCTGATTTTAACCAGGCAAATTTTACTATATTTTATAACGACGGCATCGAAAATGCTAAAATGACAAAGAAAAAATTTAATTTTAATCTTTTTACAGAGAAAGTAAGTGAAAAAATTTTGCAAAAAATTGATATATGCAACTCCCAATTAAATTTTCCGGAAGGAAGACTGCTCTCCATTATTTACCGGCTGGTCAAAATACTGTCCGATGAGCCGTTCGTGCGGCAGTGCATCGAGCTGAGCACCTACATCACAAACTGCAGCGTACGACAGCGGGAATATCTCTGGTCGCTCCAGACTGAAGCTGTGAGGCAGGCGTTCCGTAATGACGAATAGAAGGGAGAATTTTCCGCTGGCTAGGTATTGCAATTTTAATGATGTTTTTGTTTGAAATTGCCTAATTGTTGTGAGCGCCCCGGCCAAGTGCATGTCAGTCTTGCTCACTAAACGTTCCGTGGCAATAAAAAGTAAAACTATTTTATCTGTGGCTGATGCAGCGCTGTGACAAAAAAACGAAAAGATACTCCGTCAGACGGACAGGGGATCCATTAAAATTAAGTTCCTATTAAAACTAGCAAATGTTTCTTACATAGAGGTTACTGCCGAAAATCAAGATGATTATTCTGTCAAAGATTACTTAGGTACTCATATATGTGTTACAGTCAAAACTCTTAGGACGTCTTGCGCAAAAATAAACTAAAAAACTTGTCAACTATCTAGTTAGCCAAGATTTGTATAGGCTAGTACCTAAACCAAAATTTAATGTTCAAAACTCTTTTTTATTTATGTATCCGAATTTAATATAATCAGTAGAAGAGCTAGTTAGTTCTGCACTATCGGGGATCTTTATAAATGTCTGATACTAAGCAGCTATAATTTTTTTGTGCCGCGGTTTATAATATGACACAAGTAATAAGTTAACTGCCCGGGTTGCAGTCTCAAAGTGTAATAGTTATTTATGATACTAGTGCGGTAAGTTGTTTTAAAAAAAAATTGTATACGAATGGAAGCACGAGACGTAGTCGAAAGCTTACCATAGTCACGAGTTTGTATATGTCACCGGAAAATGGCAAGCTCCGTAATATTATAAAATAACTTGAGAGATTGTATACTCTGAACCTAACTCTAACCTAAATTGATAAACTGAACCCTTGGAATATTTGTTTACGCATAAAAATTTGATAGTATACGGGCTTCGTAAATGCGTTTTTTGAACATATGTACCTACTTATTGAAAAATTTATTTTCTTCGCATTTGTTCAAAAAACTCATTTACGAAGACTGTTAGTATACATTGTTCGAAAGTAAAAAATTATGCAGCATACAATGGAACTTTCGGTAAAATGGAACTTTCGCTACCCTCATCAAAGTAGGTACCTACTTAACTGCACTTCTCGTTGTATAGCGCCGTGCGTATCCTTTACGGTTTTTTTTTAATTTCCATAAAAAATATGAGAATTCCGCCAAGGACTTTCAAATTACGAAAATAAATAAACTGAATGATCGAACCCCGTTGGACGCGCTTTTGCTTAATACGTTTCTCTCATTTTAATACTAAAGAGAAAGTGAGACGAACAGAAACGAATATTTTTATTTTGCGTAGAATATGGTACATAATGCTCAAGTTACTATAATTACCTACACTGAATATTTTTCGGAGTACATGCAAAACAAAATTAAAAGATTTTTTTTAAACTATAATACACTTCAGTTTTTTTGAAACACGAAAGATGTAGTTCTAATTTTCACCACGCGCATGTGGTGCCATTTGCAAATTCGCGCTATTTTCAAACGTCAAACGAACGTCACAGAGAACGTCAGAAGATTGTTGTGACTTTCCGACTGATAACTAAAACAAAAAGTTTGTTCAATACCTATTGTAATATTTTCTCGCAAATATGTTGAAAAACGTTGTATGACACACGTGCTGAAATTGGTTTATACAAACTCGTGACTATGGTAAGCCCGAGACTTATCTACTCGTTTGTAAAAACCGACTTACCGCACTAGTATCATAAATAACTATTATTTATAATAGGTGATACTACTTATTACCGTTACTTATTGTCCGTAACAATGAAGTTGGTACTATTTACCATTTCGTCTACGCATTTGTCATACTAACACTACTCTATGTACCACACATTTTGTTACTGACAAAATAAGTGAAAACTGGGGCCTCTGGGATCTTAAACTAAAACAAGTTATGTTAATTTGACATTTAACTGTTTTTTAAAGGCTACTGAAATAACTAAAAATGCCAGTTGCCATGGTAGTTAGCCAGTGCCTTGGACTAGACCGTTAATCCAGTGCTAAGCGGAGCAGCGCAAGTTAGCCTTACAACGCGTTTTATATGCTAAAGCCCAACTTTAAGCAGCTGTTCACTCAATCAACTAAATTTTTTCATAAAACAAACAGTACGTATGGGCGTACAAATAAAAATAGAGTTATTTTTTTGTTTTAAATTTCAAAGTTATGATTTTCCGAGAGCTGAGTTTTTATGTAGGTAGTTATATTTAAAATCAGTTTTTCATCACGTAAACTATTTCTGGATTTTATTATTAAATATTAAGGCCCAGCCCTAAACTTTTAGGTTATAATTATATTATTTACAAATCTATTAATTATTGAAATAATAATTCAGGAACTTATGAAGTACCTACAAGCCTAAATATAAAAAACACAATTTAATAAAATACTAATTTATCATAATCGCTCACATACTTGTGTAACAAAGAGTCTCGTTCCTAAATAGTTGCCTATTTAATACGGCTGCGAAATGTATCAGATACCATTTTTTTTTAATCTTTGTTGCGGTACGGTAACAGCGCCACAACGAAAAGCCTGCGTGCAAATGGATTTAATCGACGTCGACGTCTAATCAAATATTGTAGTTGGTCATTCTGGACGTCGGTGAGTCCGCTGTCCGGGTATTACCTACTTACGCGATCTGGGTCGCGCAGCGCGTCCTAGTGCCAAGCGCACACGGGCGCACACAAGCGCGCGCACCGGCACGCACACACCCGCGCGTCCTAACTAGGCCGAAAAACTCGCGCATGCGTTCACAACCACATATTATACCTACTCATTTACAGTGTCGATTTTGGAACATTCTACACAACTGCACTGCCCAGCCCTATTCCGACTCTTGTTGAGTCGGAATAGGGCTGGCTGGCTGGCCAGCGACTTCACCCGACCAACGATATCGAAAAAAAAGCGTTATTTCGGGGGTTATAACTATAACTTTCGTATGGACAATCTATGATTACTACTTTCTAGGTTCAACTGTTTAGCCTGGGCGTTGTGAGTCAGTCAGTGAATGAGTACAGATTTTCCATTAAAATATGTATATACCTAGCCAACGTGAAAATTTTGTGAAATTCATCAATGACTTCCTCCGCATTGATTGAAATTATGAGGAAATTAATTTGCTAAGCATCTTCACACGTATCTTTTGTGAATTGAACCGTTTCGGGGCCAGGAACTTCCTTTTGAAATTAGCCTATGTTCATTACCCAGCCATCACTATTTGTACCAACATCATAATATGTCGAATAATTTTAGAGATAGTTATTTGCGATCCATGTTATTTAAGGTAGATTCACCAGGATTGCGCAATTGCGCCATTATATGGGTCATAGAATTAATGAAACCCCATACGGGCGTCAATATGATTACCTTTTCATGTGTAACTTTTAAAAATAAAGCGTAATTTATCATAAGTATTAACTAGCGTTTATCAAAATAAGTAAGTATTTTGAGGTCTTTGTGTCGACGAAGTTAAAAAGACATTCCTTATAAATTTTTACTTACTGAGTTTTCAGTAACGTTTCATAGGTTAAGTATAAGAATAAGAATATGATATTTGTGTCAAACATGGTATTTAAGGTCTTATCATAAAATGATGTAATTATGATCTGACATGTTTCTCCATTCACTGGCATACACATATTTGATCAATAGTTTATCTTTCTAACTTATAAATTATTACCTAAAATTAATTCAACCTTAGAGAATAAGTGTACCTACATATAAAAATCCGAATTAGGATCATTTATATTATATTACATTGTATATCTATTATTGTATTACATATTTGGTAGCTAACTCTCAGGTACATATATGCGTGTTTACACTAATTAGGACGCAGTATCTACTTATTTGAAATTTAACAGTTCCTGTGTCCCTGTTCATGCCGTAATCACCATTATACATAGAGTGATTTATAGAAATAATTTAGAAAGTTAAGGTATATAACTTCTCAAGGTTTTGTGTAATTTGGCTGAAATATGACGATTGTTATTGAAAATATCGGTAGAAAATTCCTTACATCGCGTGCGCTGCAAAAATGATTACATAATATGATATAACAAAACAATGTTTTAGAGCACTTATCAAAATTTCGCGATAGCTTATGTCTATCTTCTATGGTTGACTAACCATTTTTATGAAATTCTGATTTGGTATAAAATACTGCTTTATTTGCATAGGTGTTTTCACCAATATAGTTTAAATCCTTATCTTAATAAATGTGTAAAATTTGGATGAATATCGTAGGAGGTATCTCAAAATTAAAGTAAGTCGCGCAACCAAATAATTATACACCGTGTGAGCGGCACTCCGCGGAGGTGGAGACAGAGGCTCGAACTGGTAGATACCTAAGAGCAGACGTCGTTCACGGTTGTCTATTTTACTTTTTATTTCGGCCTGAAAAACATTATTATTGATTGTGGTAATTAGATGTTTACTTAGCGCTGTTCCTACTGATAAATTATGGACATCTAAATGTGTAGTTTGATCAATAAAATTGATATTGAGTAGAGGAGCGCAACTTTTCGCACTTGTCTTTTTTTAGAATTATACATATACACATCTAGTTAAGACTATTCTAATGTTTTTACAATAACTCTACTACTAAATACTATATAAGTTTAATAATGCTTTTAACTATACGTAAACGCACTGTCCAAATATTTATAAATGTGAAATATATATCTATTATATTTCACTGAAGTGAATTTGGCAGACCATCTAACTTGCATTTAGGAAGAGGATACTTTTTATCCGTATACGTATGGAATGGCGTGGGGAGAAATCATCAAAATAGTAATTAGGAAAACAAAGTAGTTCTTAGGTGTAAAAACGCCCATCACAAAGCTAATCAAGCACTCTGTTCTAAGTTAAATTATTATACTTACTTACAAAAATGATTGCTGGGAAACAACTTTTATTTTGGTGTTTAAAAAACCAGCAAAGTATATCGCACAAAAAAACATTGTTAATTTAAGTGCATGCCGCGGCACAGCTTTAGGTGATTAATTATACCAATAAAAAACTTAATAATAACTTCAAAGAAAAATTAAACTTTTAATACTTTAATACATAAAATCATCAAAGGAAAGAAAAAGTGAATATTGGCTTTGTCAAGAGTATTTTTGCAGCCGTCATGGTAAGACTGGACTACTACTACTTACGGAGAGACTGATCGCCAAACATGATATTTACTTATCTGGGGAAGGCTCAGGGTCGTGAAAATGTCCGAAATAAAAAAGGGCTAAGATGGATGAATAATTGTGTTTTTCTTATTAATATAGAAAGTAGGAATTTTAACTTTTTAATGTGATTTGAATGTCTATGATAAAGCAGCTCACACCTTTGAATACACACTTTTAGTCAAAAGGTAGTGGCGCTAAATTTTACTGTGTAACTTTGTATTAGTAACTTATCAGTATTATTAAGAATAAGTTTGTATGTAATCGTTGGTACTGCATTGGCGTAGCCACGATCTTTCATTTTGATCATTAGGTTCTCATCAGGAGCTCTAACATCTCATCCTGAAGATGGCGCAAAAATAGGCTACGCCTCTAGGTATACCTACAGTAGAGAAACGAAGACTTCTCAGGAATTGTGATCCGAGGAAATTAATGTGATGGAATATGTCGCAGGTAGTGTGTAGGCCAAAATTGTATTCTATTTGTCAATGTAAATTAACATATCGCCATGACATGGCTTTTGTGAGTCTTTGCGGGTTTATTTGTAACAACCTTCACTACTTTTAAAAAGTTTCCAACGACTGAAAACATTACTAGGATAGAAGCCTACCTGTAGCACGTCAGTTCTAGGAAAAGTGACAATAAAAGGCATAAAAACGCGGAGAAATTTAAAAGGTAGTGCTTAAGGTCACTCTCTAGAAGAGAATTATTATTACCTAATTATGTATAAGGATGAAACCGAATTACATTTTACTTATTATAACGATAGATATGTCATATCTAGAATCTCGTAAAAAATGTATGTCATGTATTAAGAATGTCTCTACTGTATTAAACGATGCATACAAATTACTGTCTTTTATTTTAGTTATACCCTATTTCCTGACCTGACATGACCTTCAAAAGGCCTTACTTTTGAAGGTTTCCCTCTGAAATTTGGGGGGAGGGGGGGTCTTGTAAAACGTTACGATGCGTTACAGGGGCGGGATGAGTGTTCGAACAACGCGTTACGTAACATTGTTTTTTTTTTAACGCTAGCTCACAAAACATATTTTCGAGTTACACAGTCACTAAACAGTAGTAATTTTGCCAAACAAAAATAAACATCAATATTTTCCTTGAAATGACATTTATTAATTAAAAAATTTGGTAACATGAGAGTAGTAGACATAATTGTGACATTTAGGTAAAAAATTGTCACTTGGATGATACGTAACGTTACGTAATAAAAAAATTGCGTTACGTAATACTTGAACGCTCCCTAAGCTGGTTGGACCTGGATATCTGCGACTCAACTGAAAACTGTCATCATCATTTCAGTTGTCAATGGTTCACTACTGGATGACTCGAGCAAGCATCGCTGCCAGTCCTCAACAATATACAGTCCAAACATTATTAATTCGTTCGCTACAGCAAACTTTATAAAATCATTACTATTTTGAGATGTCGAGTAGATATTTTAATTTTAAGTTTAATTTAATATCTTAGTTTTGTTTCTGTTCAAAATTAAATAAAACAACTCAATGGCTGCCAAAGGGGAAAAGAGACTTCCAGTATAAGGATGAGGCCTAGGATTTGGAACAAAGGCTACTTTGAGTTGGTCATCATCATCATCATCAGCCGAAAGACGTCTACTGCTGGGCATAGGCCTCCCCCAAAGAGGGAGATTTACCATAATCGCCATGCTTGGCAGGCGGGTTGGCGATCGCAGTGTAGCTGTTGGAATGCACAGAGAATGCTGCTGCCCATTCTCTGGTGAGTACCTAAGTCGCCTCTTACGACACCCTCGGGAAGTGATGGGATGGTGCTATTCTTTTACGTCCGACACCATACACCATATGAGTAAGTGCCTACCTACAATTGAAATTTGCAGTTCATGTAAGTAGTTACAAAAGCGAGCTTAACTCGAAGTTGAGTTGACCAGCAAACCTTTATAAATAATAAGTTTGAAGCTGCATAATAGCTTTGACGAATAATATTTATTCGTCTGTTACAGCTTAGTTATTCTAAACAGCAGGTCTGCACTTTCTACGCTCCCATTAGTTTCTATTGCGATAGGTAAGTTTTGTTTATTTTTTATTAGCAACACAGCGCTTTCCATATTACGACACGACGCAGTTGTTGCGTCACCTACGAATAGGTTAGCACCTACCATGTCTTGAAAGTGAACCACCATTGGTTATAGGAAAGTACCTTTAGCGATGTTTTAATATGTTTGTTTACAAGCTTTGGTGGGTAAAAGCGTTTCCTCATGGATGATCCATATTTTTTATTTATTTATTTATTTTACAACTTATGTACACACAAAAAAAAGTATCCGACTACATTATATAGAGAATACATGATAATTATTAGTACAAAGGTACTGCTTATTACTAAAGAAATTTCTTCCAGCAGACCTGCGAAAGGAGAAATGTAGACAATAGTGTGTACCTAAGAAAGAACAAACCGGGATAAATGTTATGTAACACTCAGATCAGTTCACTCACTGATGTGAGTGAACTGATCTGTTGTTCAGTAGTATCAGTTGTACCTATCGTAGGTTTTCATCACCATTATGATCGACAGTCTAAGGGAGAACGTTATTCACTTTGCTTCTCGTTACTTTAAACTTCTATATTTGGGTAAATATAGAACTTAAAAGTCTTATTACTCTTATAGTTAAGGTACTTTACCTAGGCACCTAGCCTAGGTAAAGTACCTTAACTAAATTTTCTTCTTAATCTTGATCAAGAGACACTGCTTTAAGTGTGTTATACTGTTAATTAAGATATATATAGGCGTTTTATATGACTAAACTTATAGCTACCTACTTGGGCGTAGGTAGGTACTTACAGATACATAGAACTATGACAGATTACTAAGAATAATTATTGTATTTGATTGGCAAAGGTAGTTAAAACTACCGTTCTATTATATTATTAGTGAGAAAGTATCTTCCTACTATCTTGCAGTATATCGATCAATGTAAAGTTTTGAATACTTAGGTAAGTACCTGCCTCCACTTATATTATAAGTAAAAGAAAAACGGTCGCATTTAAAACAAGAGCTGTGTATAAGCAAAAGTTATAGCGACAAAACCACTTAAACGGATTGGGTTGAGGATTTTCAGAGGTGGCCCAGATAAGTTAAGCCGTGGTTCCAACACACGAGCGAATACCTAATACTGAAAATATTAGGATACAATTTTTTTGCTACGATCATGAGACAATGTACGAGAACATGTTTGTATACTTACCTACCAATGTTTTATTAACGGCCGGTCTCAATAACTGTCAAATTAGCTACAAACAGTAGCTGAAACGTAATGTTTGCCTTTCAAACATGACGTTTCAGCTACTGTTTGTAGCTAATTTGACAGTTGGTCAAAGGTAGATACTTTAATGAGACCGGCCGTAAAAGGACAGCTATGAAATCCCAAAAGACATGTAAGGACCTTTGCAAGAGTCATCATCATCTGCCTAGCCTTTTCCCATATATGTCGGCTTTCAGTCAAACCGGATTCAGCTGAATACCAGTATTTTATGTGGAACGGCTGTCTACCAGACCTCCACAACCCATTAACTGGTTAACACGGTACTTCTTGGCAAGACTGAGATTTACTGGCTTCTGGCAATCCTTTGCAAGAGTGTGTGTTAAATAATAATACCTAATGGTTTTGGAAAACTTTTGATTTAGTAGGTAATGGTGGAAAAACAAAGGTAGACTAACCTAATAGGGATTCCTTATGTTACTATTTCCGCAGCCTGCTGTAAGCTACAAGTAGATCTGTCTCTGAAACCATATGTATGGTCAGCTAGGAAACACCGGCTTCATCTAGTTGAAAATGACCAAACAATATTGACGTGTTAAAGTGTAGGTAACCTATTAACAAAGAGTCTGATCTGGGTGGGAACACTGCTACCATCGACGATCGATTGATTAGTGTGGTAACACCCTTACTTCCTATGGATATGTGTTCTCTTTCACTCAGAAAGTATTAAATGGATTTTGATGAGACTTTGCAGTGATTTAGCTTATAGAGGTTAACACGTGGGTACCTAACTAAAATGTCTAAAGGGAAATGTACTACTATAAGTTGGGGTTTTGTTACTTCTGCCTACCCCGATTGAATCCTTATAATAGCAGGAAGGAAAGATTGCAGATAAATGATAAGAATTCAATTATGTCTTTCATTGAACATTATTTAAAGTCAATAATACTGTTTTCCATTTTACTTATTACCTTTATTACATTTTATTATTACTTCATGTATTGTAAAATACTTTGCATACTATTGTATAAATTCAAGTTTTTAAAAGCTTAACAGACAGATGTGTTGCTGGGGAGTTTGTTGCGCCACTTCTTCTTCCCAGCTACAACACTAGGAAGTGGTGACGGGCGGACGTTTTGGGGGACTGTCTTTATGTAGAACTTAGACGTTCAAAAAGTGCTGGCACTCAGCCTAATTTGAATAAATGACTTTTGAATTTTGAATATTTTGAATTTTGACCATACTGTGACAAGGTTGCTCATTGGCTTGAAGCCTACTCATAATTTTAGAAATAATTTCCTGGAATTCAAACCATTTTAAAATCAGTGTTCATAACGACAGAGAGCATAAAAAAATAAAAAAATACTCGCGGACAGAGATGCGGACGTCCTCTAGTTTTTTAAATACCTATTTAAAGCAATAATTTGGGAATTTCCCTCAAAAACCATCGATTTCCGATGGAAAATCACAAATACTTAGAATGCATTATTGAATCTTGATTGATCGACCACAGCACTAGTATCGAAGGGAAACGTCAAACAATCACAATATACAATATCGACTAATTTTCATGTTTGTTTATCGAGCGTACAACGCATCACAGATTAATTGGATCGAATTATTTACATATTGACTTACAAAATATTTATTGTATTTTAGTCAAGCAACACTTGCCGAGGTCGGTCTGTGGATGGGTGACCATCTTAACTTACCGAGACTCCTCCGTGCCTCGGAAAGCACGTTAAGCTGTGATCTCGGCTGCCATATGTAGATGTTTGATAATCGTTACGGATTGTCAGAAGTCAGAAAATCTGTCAATCTTACCAAGAAAAGTGCCGTTTTACCCAGTTATTATCAGTTACAGTTACAGAAAGGCGTAAAATACTGGTATTCATTTGAATCTGGTTTGACTGGAAGCCAACCCCAATACAATTGGGAAAAGGGTAGGCAGATGATGAAGTGCTAAGGGACATTTAAATGGAATCCAGTAGTAGGTACCTAAGTTCTGTGTTTTGGGTGGACATTGTAACATCCTAGCTTTTTCATAGCAAAATCGAAGAATTGCCACAGCGGCATCATTTTATTGACTTGGCCGCATCAGAACACTTCCGTAGCAAAGTCGTAGCGGTGTCGTAGTAGTTCCGTAGCAGCGTCGTAGAGCTGTAGCAGATCCGTAGCAGCGTAGTAGCAAAACCGTAGCAGCGACGTAGCAGTGCCGTAGAGGTGTCGTACGTACCTGTGTCGTAGAATAGCCATAGCGTCGTCATGTGTCATCACATCGACTGTTGAATATATCAAATGTAAGTAGAAACATACTTACATTTGATATGTTAAACAGTCGATGTGATGAGACTAGAGAATTCAATGAATCGCATATTCGTTGTATAGAAATATCCACATTCTAATTCTCCTTATCTTTATTTATCTGATTTTCACAAGTTTTCCATAGATACTATAAGAAATATTTTTTGTCAATTATGTGAAACACACAACATCTCATAGTAAAACAAATTTTCTTCGTGATATTTTCAGCAATTTTTTTTCAGCGTTATTAAAACTTGTTCCCCTAAGGGACGAGGGTTAGAACGTATCACGTTCTAACCCTCGGAACGGGCCTCTAAAAGGGGACGGCATGAGGCGCGGGGTGCCGGGTTCGCCGGCCTACTATCCACTTCCACTGACCCAATTCCTTGCTTCTCATGTGCTCTATATCAGTGACCCCGGTTTGTTACCAACGTGCGATGGAGCTCCGATGTACTCTTATATACCATGCAATGTATTCGGGTTACTTCAGTCGTGTATATAGCAGAGCCTTATGTGCTAACCTTTCCGTTCCAACTTATTCAGAATCTAGGGCAAAATGTGAAATACTGAATTAATTACGAGTCTGTAAGACATCACAGAAGTGTTAGGTATTATTTCTAATGTTATTCATTAGAAATTAATACTTCTATACTTCACGGTCATCATCTGCCTAGCCTTTTCCCGACTACATTGGGGTCGGCTTCTAGTCAAATCAGATTCAGCTGAATACCAGTATTTCACGTGGAGCGGCTGCCTACCAGATCTCCACAACCCATTAACTGGGTAACACGGTACTCGTTGGCAAGACTGGTGTCAGATTTTCTGGCTTCTGACTCCGTAACGACTGCCAAAGATCTAGAAATGACAGCCGGGACCAACGGCTTAACGTGCTTTCCGAGGCAGATGTATTTAGTTTTTGGTTGAAACAATATGTACGTACCTAAGTACGTACATATTGTTTAATGTGTGTGTGTTGGTAATATGTACGTACCTAAGTACGTACATATTGTTTCAACCAAAAACTAAATACTTATCTAAAACATTAAAACCTTAGACCATTCGAGTGAATCTTGTAAGAGTGGTCTAAAACCGAGTAGCAATCTCTAGGAAGTAGGTCAATGGTTATCAAACGACGGATGAGCTACATAGCTCGCAAGTGAAGGAGGCGCAGCGTCGTCGCGGGAATCAAGTCATTAAAATCGTCGGTCGGGCGCTCCGGTCTCCGCTCGATAGCGGTGACCCATATCTTTTAATCCAAAATGTAGGTAACAGGGCCGCTGCTTTTGTAAGTTTTAAATAACGAAGGGGCGACACTGTTTAGCTATGAATAGGTTGGTACGCTACAGATTTTTATACTGGAAGGACCTTTAGGTATAGGTACGCACTTATTAAAGTATTGCATCAACTCATTTAAAAGAGATTAATAAAAGATTGCAAATAGTGGAGATGAGAATGTTGTGTGTATGTGACTTGATGAGGTTGAGAAGTAAATTGAACATGGGTAGAAAACAAACACAAAATTTGATTATGGAGCTATTGAGAGAAAAACTAAAAGGAGATCGTTTATCTTGATATGGGTAGGTCCCTAATGAGTACCTATTAATGAAACGCATGTGATTAAAAGAGCGATGAATATAAATGCTGATAGATGGAGGGATAGGAACGCCCAAAATATAATTTGTCATAAAATGAGTTTATGATTTTGCAAGGAACCTACTTATGAGAAAAACTGTGTGCGTGTTTGTGGGATGGCGGAAGAATGGGAGGAAACGTGTTGGATTATGTAACAACTGACAATGATTAGGTAACGACTTTAGAATTTATTTCTTGGTTAGATAACTATTCAATAACAGACAAAACAAAAATAGCAAAGGTCCAACTAAGCCATTTTAACTGTCTAAATGATCCTCGATTTGTAGGTAACACCTAAATAAAGATCGCACAGTCGGATTTTCAACACTCAAGAATAGTAATTAAAACTTTGCGTGCAATAAAATAAAGGCTCTTATTTAGGTAGGAAACACCCAAATAAATGCCTTCATTTTATTGCAGTTTGAGACAAATTGGGCATTCGATTTCTGGCTAACTAACAGCTGTCTTGTAGACGAAACATTGCGTAGCATGTAAACGAAACATTGCGTAGTAACTAGGGTGTATTTATACAGATGTATAAAACCAATATAAAATTTACCAACACCTGTAAAAAGTAACGATCCTACCTACTTAATTTTTGTCGAGGTCAACTGCCTACAAAAATTAAACTGAGTTCTAATCAAGTTTTCTTGAAACAGAATCTTTAACACAAAATTAGCAACTTTAGACACAAATACACGATCCTAATTTGCTAACTGATAATATCGTTTTTTTGGAAAATACAACAACTGTTCAAATAAGATAGGTATGTTATATTATATTTTAGCCAATTGTGTCCCACTGCAGGGCAAAGGCCTCCCTTTCTTCTTTCCATTCCTCCCGGCTTTGGGCAAGTCTGGACCAATCTGGCCGACAGGCGTCAAGCTCGTCCCGCCATCTTCACCTGGGTCACCCGCGATGTCGTCGGGCATTTTCTGGGACCCACATTGTGGTTGCTTTAGCCCATGAACCGTTCGACATACGGCAGATGTGGCCGGCCCAGTCCCACTTTAGTGGTACTTGGACTAAAATTAGAACGTCTCTAATGAATCAGATAATCTTCGGGTTTCTTCTTTCCGTGAGCGTTGACGGCGAACTGACAGAACGATAGGCCTGCACTGCCCCCCCCCCCCATCTCATATCCTCCCTAATCTTTACGCTGTTCACCAGCGATATCCCTAAAAGTAATTTGGCCCAGTTGACCATGACTCTATCGCTCGCACTCTCCAAAACACTGCAAACATCTTGGACAGATGGTTCAGGAAATGGAGAATCGTAAACCCTGATAAGAGCCAGACCCCCCCTATCCCTCGTGCGATCACCATGTATGGCAAGCCGATCCCCTGGGAGAAGCTAGCAAGCTCGTTCTCGCACCGCCTTCTCTCAGGGAAGGCTTCACTCTATAACGACCGCGTAGCAAAGTTTCACTCGGGTGCAAATTGCGACTTTTCACCGCGGTCATCCGTCCCATCATGACGTACGCTAGCGCTGTCTTTACACACGCAAAGCCTCGTGACCTCCATAGGATGCAGACACTCCAAAACCGTTTCCTCCGTAAGATCACGGGAGCCTCCTACTATGTCCGCAATGAATCTCTACACATTGACCTCAAATTGCCCACCATACAGCAGTTCATGAAACACATTATCAAACGTTTCCTCGACACTGCTGTTAAACACCGCAACCCACTTGTCGCATCGGCTGCCCGATACGTAACGAATACGTACGATACGCCTGTGGCGG